>SNQJ01S0034580.1:49267-65620 GCA_010110895.2 Picea sitchensis
AATGAGGTATTATGTGACATTGCTCCTCACCTCCGCGTCAACCAACAATGTCGCCTTCCCTACAACATCAAGCCCTTCACGAATGAGGTATTATGTGACATTGCTCCTCTTGATGTTTCTGATGTATTATTAGGCCAATCGTACTTGTGGAAGCGTCATGTTGTGTATGAGTCCAGGCCTCGTGTTGTTATTATCACCTTGGGAAATAAGTTGTACAGGATACTGGAGATAGCACCGCCTACCACCATCTCTTTGGTTACTGCAAAACAATGCAGTAAGCTCATTTCCAAAACCAGGAAATTTGTTTTCATGATTATCCGCCCTGAGGGAAAGAGGAAGACTGTGGCCATGACCTCTAGACAGGGCCCCACTGCACGAAAACAATAGATGGATAGGGTTGTGGAGGAGTACGAGGACATCTTCACCTCCCATGCAAGGGTGCCTCTACATTGCCAGGTCAAGCACCCCATCGATCTGACCCCAGGTGCGTCGTTTCCCAATGGACCCATCTATCAGTGCTTTGTTCTGAAGAATGATGAAATCAAGAGGTAGATTCAGGAGCTGCTGCAGAAAGGTCACATACGGTCGAGTTCATCACCCCGTGGGAGCCCAATCATGTTGGTGCAGAAGAAGGATGGGACTTGGAGACTTTGCATTGACTATCAAGCATTGAACAAGATCATTGTTCGGAATAGGTACCCAATCCCACAGATTGATGACCTTCTGGACCAACTCAAGGGGGTGAAATATTTCAACAAGATTGACTTGAAGTTGGGGTATCACCAGGTACCAATCGAACCCTATGATGTATGGAAGACTGCCTTCAAATCCAAGGAGGGCCTTTTCGAATGGTTGGTCATGCCACTTGGGTTGACAAATTCCCCTGAAACCTTCATGAGCCTAATGGACAACATCCTACGACCATTCACCAACTCATTTGTAGTGGTGTACTTGGATGACATTCTGATCTTCAGCCAGACTTGGGAAGAGAACCTCCACCACATCCGACAGGTCCTCCAAACACTACGACAACACAAGTTGTGTACCAATTTGGAGAAATGCACTTTTGGCATGACCCAGGTTCAGTATCTGGGATACATTATTGATGAGCGGGGGGTGCATGTGGATCCAGCAAAGATCCAAGTCATTAAGGATTGGCCAACCCCAACCACCCTAACAGAGCTCCGCAGATTTTTAGGTCTTGCCAATTTCTACCGTAGGTTTGTGTTGGGATTCTTTCATATCACTTGGCCCTTGAGTCAATTCACCAAGGGAGGAGCTAAAGAAAAATTCTTTTGGTCCGAATCTCAACATAAGGTGTTCGGGGAGTTGAAGCATTGCCTCTGCTCTGCACCAGTGCTCACATTACTAGACTTGCAACAACCATTTGAGATCGAGACAAATGCCTCTGACTATGCCATTGGGGCAGTTCTTACTCAACATGGGCATCCGGTGGGATATCACAGTGAGACACTTTTCGACACAGTCCGGAAGTATCCCACTTATGAAAAATAAATGTATTCCATTGTGTAGGCTTGTCGGCAATGGACGCATTACATTTTGAGAAAGGAAATGGTCATCCACACAGACCACCGACCCCTGTAGTTCATACAGACACAAGGGAATTTGCAGAACGATCGCCATCAGAAGTGGTCCACATACCTACAACAATTTCATTTGAACATTAAGTACAAGAAAGGCAACACCAATAATGTTGCAGACTACCTCAGTCGACCACCCATCATGGCGCTAACCACTGTGCTCAACTCTTGTGGAAACGAGACTTCCGATTGGCCGCTTCTCTACACAAGTGATCCAGAATTCATCCACACATACAATACGCTCTTGGAGGGTAAGCAAGTTCCCAATTTTCACCTCTAAGATGCCCTGCTTTTTCACCTAGGACACCTTTGTGTTCCTTCAAGCGAGTGTTCCAAGATGATTTGGGAGGCACACTACAATCGGGTCGCTGGGCATTTCGGGGTTGAGAAAACCATGGCAATACTGCAAAAGTATTTCTATTGGCCGAACCTTCTACAGGATGTCAGGAAGTACATCAAGTCCTGCACTGCTTGCACCATTTCCAAACTGACCATTAAGAAGCAAGGCCTCTATACTTCGATTCCTACCCCCTGTAAACCTTGGGAATCCATCTCTATGGATTACATGTCAAGCCTTCCTTCTACTAAGCATGGCAATGACTGTGTTTTTGTGGTCGTCGACTGATTCTCGAAGATGTCCATTATGATGGCCTGCAAGAAGAATATCACAATAGAAGCCACTGCTAAACTCTTATTTGAATGAGTGTGGGTACACTTTGGGATCCCACAGTCTATCATCTCAGATCGGGACAGTAGGTTCCTAAATACATTTTGGTCCAACCTTTGGTCAATGTTGGACACCAAGCTCACCAAGTCCACAACTTTCCATCCACAAACTGATGGCCAGACAGAGGTTGTCAACCAGATGATTGTACACATTCTGCACATGTACAACTCAAAGCATCCATGCACATGGGATGAGAGCCTCCCCTATGTACAACACAGCTACAACCGGGCTCTCCATAGCTCAACCAGACACAACCCCTTTCAAGTGGGCTTGGGATTCCAGCCACTATGTCTCATTGACGTAGCCATGCCATTTGCGGCTACTCGAGCAGATTCAGCCCATGTCCAGTCTGAGGCTAACAAGGCAAACAACTTCATTGAGCACATTCAACACATCCGCCAACAAGTTCATGACATCTTGGACAAAGCCAATGCTAAGTACAAGCAACGACATGATCAACATCGGGTGCCACACAACTTCCAGGTGGGCGACAAAGTGTGGTTACATTTGCAAAAGGAGCGCCTCACTGGACCCTACCGCAAGATTCGCCCGCTCTGATATGGGCCATACACCATCACCAAGGCTGTAGGGGACAATGCCTTTGAGCTCGGTATTCCACCATTCCTTGGTCTGCACCCAGTGTTCAATGTGGACCTCCTTCGACCCTACTTTCCACCTCTACTAGACAGATCCGACATGGCAGAACAACTCACACCAACAGAGTTAAACCCAGATTGCATGGAACAAGCCACAACTGATCGAATTATGGACACATAGATCAAGAAAATCCACCAACAAAGGATCCAACTATATCGAGTTGTCAAAGTAGGCCAACTCCTTCACCAGGGCAAGTGGCTCACCAGGGACCAAGTTCAACAGAAGTTTCCTCATCTCATGGAGGAAATCAACACAATGGGGACCATTGGCTCCTAAGGGGGGAGGACTGATCCAGGTCGATATTGGTGGCCACCCACCTATTCCACTTGGACCCACACCATTTTTTCTTTCATTTTTTTAGTTTCCTTAATTGTAGCACAATTTACTATTTTTAGCAGTTCTTCGGGTCCTGAACTTCCGGAGCTGTTTTGATGCCCCAAATGATGTTTTTTGGGAATGAATGATCCAATGAATGCGAGTTCATTCCAGACTTGATATTTTCTGCTAGCAATGTAGTCCTTGGATAGATCTTTCTAACGATGTATCATGTGCATCAAACATAGATAGTATGCCAAAGTTATGACCCCGGGAAATTGATGTACCAATTTACCCCAACGGGGCCCATATTTAAGTTTTTCATCTCCTAGGGTTAGGTTTTTGGATGTTTAGGGTTTTCCATTGTTTCTCAACAATATATAGGCCTTCGAGCCTCATTGTAATAGACAATTCAGAGGCCAGTAGCTGCCACATCTCTTCTCAGAGATAAGCTACCAACGCCCTAGCTAGTTTATTTCCATTATGTCTGTAAGCTTTTTTCAGTCATTTGTTATGAATGAAATGAAGTCTTATTTCCACTGCATCTCTGCGTTTATGTGTATTTATGTATTTCATTATGTTCCTACATAAATCGGGATTAGTTTCGACCCCTTGTTTAGTCAGCTACAGTTGATAAGGAAGCACCAACTCCCTCTGTGGGCACCAACCTGCCCTTGCACCACCCAACCACCCTTATTTTCTAAATCTGGGGAAACTTATGTATCAAGTCTTTACTGCATCTTTCTCTGCTTCTCTGATTAATATATCTTCTGATTCAGACTGCAAAGTCACGATATTCTCAACACTCTTCCTCATCTATATAATCTTCAAAACGGTGTGAGAGTGATACACTGTGTCCCTTTGTTTGGAACATCACACCTCTTCATTTAACTTAACCATAATCATTGTTTTATTATTGTTACCATGAAGGATTTTCATAAATTGATCAAAGTTATGGATTAATTTCATCCTTTTAACTCGATCCCAAATATCTGCAATTTATTTACAGAAACCGAGTTCTGCAGAGGCACTTCCTTCAAACCATTACATGCAACTGAGTGATACAAAACCACGATATTTATCAACTTTAGCGACGTATTATATTATGAATTTTAAATATCTTATTCTATATGACCAATGGTAGTGACCAACCGCTAGGCCAAACGAGTGCTTGAGCTCTTATCAATTCAATGGTCACGATTTATTCCCCTGATGATATGGATGCCAGTTGGGACACCAGGAACTTCAGGATTTCAACTTTTTAGATTTTCAAATCAGATCGGATGATTTATTTCGTGGAACCAGATCAATGGTTAGATTTTATCCTTACACTCATCCTTTCACTTCTTAATCCGACAGTTAGGACTTAATCAAGTATTGATATGGATGTCCACCATTTACTTCATGACTTCATGCTTCACGTGAGTGTGACGTGTAGGCAGGGTAGTGGAGTGTGGCGATGAAGCGCAGAGGTGGTAGGGATGAATGGCTTAGCGGTTTAATTGGAGGGGGGGGGGGTAGGTGGTAAGTGGTAAGGAGTGAGGGGGGTCTGAGTTAACAAGAAGGCAACATGTTATGAGGGCCCTGCTCGGGAAAAACCACCAACTTGGACCCCCCCCCACCATTAAAGGAAGAAAGGTCGGGGGGGGGTCCGATATTCCCTGTCGATCATAGATCTGAGCGGCCGATTATCGACCACTGATATTAGTGTGTCCTTCAACACAAAGTTCCAAAACTATCATGTCACCTCCGAACTTAGGATAAAAGCATTTTATGGGTTTTTTCAATTTACCCTTTCTTCATTTTGTCACCAATGGTCGATGTAGATTGCAGAACCAAAACTCGTGAGTTATTTAATTCGTCACCCAAGCTCCATGTGCATATCAATGGTATTGATCTGATCAGATCGTTGACTAGTCCTCCAACGATTCTTCTAAGATTCATCGTGCCATATCTTATGAGATTTGATCTTCATTCGCTCAACCTCCTGAGATTTTATCTCTGCATATCAACATATTGTAACTTTGATTTTCATTTTCTAACTCTCCTAATATTTAATCTCTGCATATCTTCCAACTGTCTGACATCAACCATTATATGCTAACAGAATACTATTGATATCAATGACAATTCGTCATACCAACTTATCATCACATCAATGATATCGACTATTGACATCAATGGAAATACATTAATGACACTATATCCAACAATATCCCCCTTTTTCATTGATGGAAACATTCAAACTTTATACTGAATCTCCCCCTGAGATTTTTCATATCTCCTCTGAAGTTATTCTCCCCCTTTGACATCAATGGAAAATGGTTGCTTCCCTTATGGTAAAGATCTGTTTGTCTGTATACTTCTGACAAGAATTTAAAATGGATAACTCCTCCTGCAACCATACTTTTCCTGTCATACTGAATGACTCCTTCTAACTTTGATTGTTGTCTCCTCCTGATTTGGTGCCAATTGATGCATTTTTTTTCTTTTTCTTTATATTTTTTTATTTTTGAGAGATTTAGGTTGGAGGAAGGATTACTTCCAACTTTTGCCTGAGATATTCAAATACATATTTTCTTAAGGGTTTTGTGAAAATGTATGCCACATGTTCTTGTGTTGGAACATATTCCAATTCAATGTTCTTATTTTCAGCTCGATCTCTTAGATAGTGGTATTTTATGGGAATGTGTTTTGATTTGGAGTGTTGAACAAGGTTATTGGAGAGACTTATCACGGTTGTATTATCACGATGGATAGTAGTAGGTTCTTCAAATACTATTTTGATGTCTTGTAAGGTTTGTTTCATCCACTCCACTTGTGTGCAACATAATGCTGCTGCAATATACTCAGCTTTAGTTCTATACAATGAAATTGAGCATTGTTTCTTGCTTATCCAAGCTACCAATTATTCTCCCAAAAAGAATGCTCCTCCACTTGTACTTTTACTTTCATCTACACTACCTTCCCAATCTGCATCTGAATAGGCTTTTAAAGTGAATGAATCTTTGATAGGGTACTACAGACCAAGATATATGGTTCCTTTCAAATACCTAAAGATTATTTTTACAGCTTGAACATGTCTCTCCTTTTGTGCTGCTTGGAATCTAACCACCATCCCAACTGCTTTCTTGATATAAGGTCTGGAAGTTGTTACATAGAGTAAACTCCCAATCATTGGTCTGTAGTGTTTTGGATCGACAACATTGGACTCATCTTCCTTTCTTAGTTTGCATCCAAGTGTCATAGGTGTACTAACAAGTTTGCAATCCTCTAACTGGAATTTCTTAAGCATATATTTAACATACTTAGAGTGATCTATAAATAATCCTCTTCTGGACTGTATTATTTGTAGTCCTAGAAAGAAATTTAGTTCACCAAGCAAAGACATTTCAAATTCTTGTTGCATCCTCCTAGCAAATTCCTTACTCATTTTTTCATCATCACTGCCAAATATAATATCATCAACATATAATTCCACAATAATCATGTTATTACCACAAATTTTACAATAAATATTGTTGTCTGCTGATCCTCTTTTGAGGCCTTGTTTTTGTAAATAAGAATCTAGCCTTGCATACCATGCTCTGAGTGCTTGTTTTATCCCATAGAGTGCATTCTTTAATTTACAGACATAATATCCTTTGTTTAATTTGAATCCTTCTGGTTGCTCAATATAGACTTCTTCTTCTAATTTTTCATTGAGAAATGTTGACTTGACATCCATTTTGTACACTTTAAATTTTCTGTAGCTCGAGAAAGCTAAGAACATCCTAATTGTCTCTAATCTGGCCACAGGTGCAAAGTTTTCTTCATAGTCTACTTCAACCTGAGCATACCCTTTACATACTAATCTGGATTTGTTCCTGATTACCTGCCCATTCTCATTCATTTTATTTTTATACACCCATTTAGTTCCAATGACATTTTTATTTTTTGGTCTTGGAACTAGTTCCCAAGTTTGATTTTTTTCAATTTGGTCCAATTCTTCATTCATAGCATTGACCCAATTCTCATCTTTACATGCCTCTTTTATTGATATGGGCTCAATTTGTGACGAAAGTGTTATTTCTGTTTGATACAACAATTGTCTTCTTGTGTGCACTCCATCACTCTTGTTTCCAATAATCAATTATTCAAGATGATTCTTTTGATTCATTCTTGAGGGTGTTTTTATGTCTCTTCTTTGGGATTATTCCCTTATCTCTTATTCTTGAATATCTTCTTCATCTTCACTAGTATCCATACCATCCTCTTCCCTTTATTCTTTATTCTCTTCTACTTCTTCTACTTGTGTACCATCTGACTCATCATCATCTTCATCTTCACTGTCAAGTATAGTTTCTTGATTTTTGATCCTTATCATTTTTAGATCATCCACCTTGACATATTCACTATCAACAATCTTGTGTAGTCTAAGATTGTAGCATCTGTATTCTTTCTTGTTAGAATCATATCCAAGAAAAATACCTTCATCATATCTTGCATCAAATTTTCTGAGATTCTCACCAAGCCTTTTGATGTAGCATTTACTTCCAAAGACTCTGAAGTATTTTACTGATGGAGCTATTCCAAACCATAGTTCATAAGGAGTCTTATTACTATTAATCATGATCTGACCTCTGTTCAATATGTATACTATTGTGCTTACATATTCCCTCCAATATCCATCAGACAATTTTTCATCATTAAGCATAGTTCTTGCAGCCTACTGAACTGTTCGATTCCTTCTCTTAGCAATCCCATTTTGCTGAGGTTTTCTGGTAGCAGAGAATTGTATTTTTATTCCATGGGTTTCATAGAAGAGATCAAACTCTTTTGAAGTGAATTCAACACCATTGTATGATCTAAGGAATTTGATGTTTGTCTCCTCTTCGTTCTCAACAAGGGTTTTAAAGGATTTGAATTTGTTAAGTTCTTTTGATTTTTCTTTGAGAAAACATATCCAACCCATTCTAGTAAAATCATCAATGAACAACATAAATTAGGACTCTCCTTGCAAGATCTTGGTCCTTGTAGGTCCACAAAGTTTAGTGTGAACAAGATCTAAAGGTTTTGAGGTCGAGTACTCTTTTTATTTGAACCTTATTCTAGTTTGATTTCATAGTTGACACTATCTAAATATAGTATTTGATGGCTTTATGATCTTTGGAAAACTTCTTACTACACCAAGATTGCTGACTTTCACTAGATTGTCAAAGTTAATATGTCCCAACCTTCTATGACATAGCCAACTTTCATCTGCTAGATTCATATGACATTCCTCATTCAATTTTGCATATAGTATATACACATTTAGGGGAGTTCTAGGAGCAGTACCAACATTTTTTCCTGTGTCTTCTCTCCTAATCTCACATTTATGAGAATCAAAGATGAAAAAATGCCCCTGATCACAGGTTTGGATGACACTTAATAGGCTAGGTTTCAGTTTTTCAACAAGTAGCACATTATTGGATTTGTCTTTTCCCAAGCTCACAGTGCCTTTCCCAAGTATGTTACCTGAAGCATTGTCACCAAATGTAACCTTACCTTTTTGTTTCTTTAAGTTCATAAACTTGTCCTTGTTTCCTGTCATATGTTTTGAGCACCCACTGTTAACATGCCATAGATATTCTTTATCTTGGGCTTTTAAGGCAATAAGACATTCCTTATTTGATGTTTTTTCTTTCCAAAGATTCTTTTTCTCTCTAATGAATCTTGGTTGTTCTGAGACTTCCATTAATTTGAAATTATTGGCCTTATGTCCATAGTTATGACATATAAAGCATTCTAGGTCCCCTTCTTGTAGAGGTGCAAAAGAGTTATAGTTTCTTCTTTTGAATTGATTTAGTATTTGGTTATCTTTACGATTATAATTCTTAACCATCAAATTTTTCCTTCTATATTCTCTACAATTCATAGCTTTGTGTCTGAAATTAGAGCATGCAAAGAAATAACCAAAGAAAATGCGAGGATACCTATTTTGCTAAAACTTCTTTGGTATTGTCTTATCTTCCTTCTTGATCACTGGAAGTGGTCCTCTAGATTTATGATCATTACTTGTCTTCTCTTCATTTTTCTTCTTGAATGTACTAAGGAGAGTATATGCATAAGATTTTGAGTTAACTAGGATTTCTTCTTAAGAACAACCTATTCCATTTTTATTACCTGAATCCTTTTGTGTGGTAATAATCTTATCTAATATTTTAGAGCTATTTTCATATTTTGTTTGAATGAGTTTTGCATCAAGTTCTTTTCTCAGGTGAACTATTTCTACCTCCATTCTTTCACAGGTTATTTTTTTTTCTTTAAGAGACTTTTTCAGGATTTCCTCGATCCTATTTTCTTCTAGGATTTGGTTTTTCGGGTTGCTCATGAGTTTCTCCATCTTCTTTTCTTTCTGTTCATGTTTTTCCTTTTGTTCAATTGCAAAACTTTTCAGTTGTCTATATCTGGTTTTGTATTTTCTTAATTCATCCAAGTGACTGAGAAGTTTTTCTTCCATATTAACTTATGCTTCATCTTCTGACTCTTTCTCATGTTTAATTTCCTCTATATCATTATATTATTCAATACCTAGAAAAAGGACTTCATCATCATCATATTCATCACTGTCACTGGAATCTGATGAACTGATGTTTTCTTCTTTTGAGTAGAAAGTTTTTTCCCCTTTGTAAATTTTTTTCTCGTAGTTGGGTTTTTCCTTCTTCTTGTATTGTTTAGTTTTATTTTCTTCATCTTCAGGGTCCTCCTTGGGATAGGGACACTTGGCTGGAAAATGGCCAACCTTGCCATAGATAAAACATTTGAAAGGAAACTTGCCTTTGTACTTCCCTGCTCCTTTCTGAATTTTTCTAATAAAATTAGCTTCTTCCACATCAGATTCTTCATGATGGCTAGATTAAGGTTTTTACTTCTGAATTTTTGTTTTCTTGATCACCTTGAAGGCTGCCTCTCCTTGTGGGAGGTTCTCATGACATAATATTAACTCATAGGCTGTGAGGATTCAATACAATTCATCCATGGTGATTTTATCTAGATTTTCCTGATCTTCAAGAGCAGACAGTTTAGGATTGTATAGAATAGGTAGTGTTCTTAGTACTTTTTCAACTAGCTCATTGTCTGACACTTCTACTCGCAATCCTCTGATTTCATTAACAATATTATCAACTCTTTCGAAGTACTCTGAGATATTCTCTTCATCCTTCATTTTCAAACCTTCATATTGTGATCTAAGAGTCTGTAGTTTGGCCCTGTTTACCTTGGAATATCATGCATATATGGTTTCCAATTTATCCCAGAGTTGTTTTTCATTATTACAGTTTAGTACCTTAGAAAGTATTTTCTTACTCTGTCCAGTTTGTAGTGTGTTTAAAGCCTTTGCATGTTCCCCAAAATTTTTCTTGTCTTATGCTTCTATGGGAGTGGCTTTTGGAACATCATATCCCTTTTACACTAATGTCCATACTTCTAGTCCAATGGACATCAGATAGATTTTCTTTCTAACACTCCAGAAGACATACTCTTCACCATTAAATAGGGGGATTTTTTATGACATCTTCAATTGCTGATCCGTTCTAATGTATATTCCTCTTCAAGTGATTTAAACCTTTTGTGAAGAGACCCTCTCTGATACCAATTGAAGGATCAATTATTGTCATTGAGAGGGGGGTGTGAATCAGTGACACAATTATTATATCAATTTTTATTTTGTTAATGCAAACAAAATTTTAACAAAATATTTTATCGTGGAACCCAAATGGGAAAACCAAAAACTGTCTTCTATTAACTGCAAAATTTTGTTTTACATGTTACATAGAAGGGATATATTCTTCCTTTTAAATCAACACCAACTGATTGGGATGCACCCACACCCTTGTTCACTAGAACCAATTGGTAGGAGGTTTCGACCCCCTGTTTAGTCAACTACAACTGACAAGGAAGCACCAACTCCCTCTGCAGGCACCAACCTTCCCTTGCACCACCCAACCACCCTTATTTTTTGAATCTGGGGAAACTTCTGTATCAATTCTTTACTGCATATTTATCTGCTTCTCTGATTAATATATCTTCTGATTCGGACTGCAGAGTCATGATATTCTCAACAATCTTCCTCGTTTATATAATCTTCAAAACAGTGTGAGAGTGATACACTATGTCACTTTGTTTGGACCATCTCACCTCTTTGTTTAGCTTAACCATAATCATTGTTTTATTATTTTTAACGTGAAGGATTTTCATAAATTGATCACAATTATGGATCAATTTCATCCTTTTAACTCGATCCCGAATCTCTGCAATTTATTTACAGAAACTGAGTTATGTAGAGGTGCTTCCTTCAAACCATTACATGTGACTGAGTGATACAAAACCACGGGCTTTATCAACTTTAGCGACATATTATATTCTTCCTTTTAAATATATTATTCTATATGACCAATGGAGGTGAACAGATGCTAGGACAAATGAGTGCTTGAGCGCTTATCAATTCAACAATCATGATTTAATCCCCTGATGAGATGGATGACAATCGGGACATTGGGAACTTTGGGATTTCAAATTTTCAGATTTTTGAATCAGATCGGATGGTTTATTTCATGGAAATTGATCAATGGTTAGATTTGATCCTTACACTCATCCTTTCACTACGTAATCTGATGGCTAGGAATTAATCAAGCATTGAGATGGATGGCCACCATTTACTTCACGAATTCGTTCTTCGCATGAGTGTGACATGTAGGTAGGGTAGTGGAGTGTGGCGGCGGAGTGAAGAGGTGGTATGGATGAGTGGTTTGGCGGTTTACTCAGAGGGGAGGGTAGGTGGTAAGTGGTAAGGAGTGAGGGGGGTCTGATTTAATAGGAAGGCAACACGTTATGAGGGCCCCACTCAGGAAAAGCCACCAACTCGAACCTCCCCCCCATCGTTAAAGGTAGAAAGATCAGGGGGTCCGATATTCCCTGTCGACCGTAGATCTGAGTGCCCAATTATCGATCACTGAGATTAGCGCGCCCTTTAACACAAAGCGCCAAAACTGTCATGTCACCACCAGACTTAGGATAAAATCATTTTATGGGTTTTTTCAATTTACCCTTTCTTCATTTTGTCACCAACCATAGATCTATTTGGTGAGTGACCATCGACGGTCGATGTGGATTGCAGAACCACAACTTTCTAGTGATTTAATTCATCACCCAAGCTTCGCGTGTGTATCAATGGTCTTGATCTGATCTGATCACTGACTAGTCCTCCAATGAGTCTTCTAAGATTCATCTCTCCATCTCTTCTGAGCTTTGATCTTCATTCGCTCACCCTCCTGAGATTTTATCTCTACATATCATCATACTGTAACTTTTATTTTCATTTTCTAACTCTCCTGAGCTTTAATCTCTGCATATCATCCAATTGTTTGACATCAACCATTATATGTAACAAAATACTATTGATATCAATGACAATTCATCATACCAACTTATTATAACATCAATGATATCGACTGTTGACATCATTGACAATATATTAATGACACTATATCCAATAGTTGTAGCAATTGTTAGTGCCACACAATATGCATTGAAGCATGAGGATATAGTTGCATCCTTGTTATCTGAAGAGATGAGGTGGAAAACTATGGATAGTCATAGCACAAATTGTTTATTTGTAAGAGTTAATCCCCAAGATACGAATACAAATAAGTCTTCGAGGGGGGGTAGGGGGAAAGATCTAAATATAAAGGTAGATCAAAATCCCCATGAAAATATTTGAGGAAATAATGGAAATGTGGTAGAGCTAGGCATTATAATAAAGATTGCATGTCTAAGAAAGTTTATAAAGTAAAGGGATCTGATGATTCTCCTTCCATAGAGGCAAAAACCTCCACAAAATAAGGAGGTGATGTTTACCTATCATATACATGTACACATGCAGATCATGATGTATGGTTGATCGACTCAAGTGCATCATTTCATATGAATCCTCACAGAGAATGGTTCAATGAATATGAAAAGTACGATGGTGGTGATGTATTCCTAGGATATGACTCAATAGCCAAAATCATGGGACATCACCACCATCATACTTTTCATATTCATTGAACCACTCCCTGTGAGGATTCATATGAAATGATGCATGTACATGGGACATGGAAGGGATAAGTTGTTGCTAAAATATTTAAGTATTAGAAATCTCCCTGGAGTTCTTCACATTCCATATCTAGCCAAGAGCCTAATATTTGTAATAAAGTTAGATGATGCAGGTGTGGATAATTTATTAGGAAAGGGTGCTTGCAAGAAATGGTGTTGATGAGGGGAGTTTAGTGTGGATCTATGTAGATGTTTTTGGGAAGAACTTATACTGATGGGTGTAATAGTTTTATTGTCTTTGAGAAAAGAAATAAAGAATATAGGATCCATATTATGCCTTGAAACAATACCATGCTATGGCATCAAAGACTGGGACATATTGGGGAAAAAGGCATTTGAACACTACACAGTAAAGATATGGTTGAATATATGTTTAATTTCACCCTAGATTTTGATTTATGTGAACATTGCATATATGGTAAACATAATCAAGTAGGATTCTCATTCGGTGCTACAAGAGAAAAGGGAATCTTAGAGTTGATACATAGTGATTTGTTCGAACCTGTGCCTACACCATGATTAGGTAAATATGTGTATTATGTTTCATTCATAGACAATTTCTCAAGGAACACTTGGATTTATTTTCTTAGCAAGAAATATGAGGTATTTGATAAATTTAAATATTTTAAGGATCTAGTCGAAAATAAGACGGAGAATAAAATAAAGGTTTTGAGGATGGACAATAATGGAGAATTATGTGGGAATTAATTCAAAGAGTTATGTAAGAAGTACCATATAGAAAGGAAGAAGACTACTCCATACACACCTCAATGGAATGAGGTTGTATAAAGGATGAACAAGAAATTGATGGAAAAAAGAAAGGAACATGCTCAATGGTGCTGGGTTAGGACAAGGATTTTGGGCAGAGGCAGTGGGTATTGCATGTTACTTGGTAAATAGATCACCCTCATCAACGTTGGTGGACAAAAATCTGCATGAGGTATGGACTGGTAAGAAACCTTCTCTTGAACATCTCAGAGTGTTTGGTTGCGATGCCTATGTACATGTTCCAAAGGAAAATAGGAGTAAGATGAATAATAAAGTTGAAAAGTGTATCTTTATTGGTTATAAAAATGGTATGAAAGGTTATAAGCTTTGGAACCAAAAAACTAAGAAGATTATTTACGGTTGGGATGTTGGTTTTAGAGAGGTTAAAGATGATCCCAAACAAGAATTCCTACCAAGGAAAGAAGAACCCGAGAAAATATAGTTTCATTTGGATGATGAAAAATTTGAATCAACAAAGGAAGATGAATAATAATAAGAAGAACCTCATACTTGAATATTGAGGATATCAATGAGGGAAAGAAGGAAAACAAAAAGGTATAGTCCACTTGATTTTCATGCTAATTTTTCTTTATCTATTATTGATGATGATCCCAAAAATATGAGTGAAGAAGTGAATTCAGAGGATAGTAAACTCTAGAAGAAGTCCATGGTTGAAGAGATGGATGCCTTGGATACGAATGAAGCATGGGATCTATTTGAGTTTCCAACGAGAAAAAATACCATTGGAAACAAATGGGTGTTCAAGAAGAAGTTGAATGAAAAATGTAAAGTGGATAAATAAAAAACTCAATTAGTAGAAAAAGGTTATTCCTAGGTAGAGGGTATTGAATTTGGTGAATTTTTTTCTCCTGTTGCCAAGTTAACTTATATTATAATTCTTTTATCTATTGCTGCTACTTTTTATTTTGAATTAGAACATGTGGATGTGAAGACAACATTCCTACATGGATATTTGGAAGAAAAAATCTACATGAAGCAACCAAAAGGATTTACAGTGAAGGGAAAGAAAGAGATATTTTGTAAGATAAATAAGTCACTATATGTTTTGAAGCAATCACCTAGGATGTGGTACCAAAATTTTGACACACACATCCTTGGACTAGGATTTCTAGGAAGTAGGGATGATCACTATGTATATTCCAAGCAGGTTGGTAATCACTTCATTTATGTAGTGTTGTATGTTGATGACATGTTGGTGGTAGGAAATAAAATGGATGTTATCGAGGAGGTGAAATCACAACTATACTTGAAATTTGACATGAAGGTTATCAATTGTCCTAACTTCATTCTAGGAATTAATATTAAAATAGATCATGAAAACTGAAAAATCTGGTTGACTCAGAGAAAATATGTTGAGACAATATTACAGAGGTTTAATATGAAGGAAAGTAAACCAATCAAGGTTCCTATTCATGTAGGTGTAAAGTTATTTTCATATCATTGTACCAAGACGTAGGAAGAGGAAGATTGCATGTCCCATGTTCGATATGCTAATGCGGTTGGCAACTGGACGTATGCAATGTTATGTACTAGATGGGACATTGGACATGCAGTGGGAGTTTTGAGAAGGTATATGTCAAAACGAGGGAAGGAGCATTGGAAAATAGTAAAGAGGATTTTCATGTATTTGTGTGGCACTTATAGTTATGAATTGTCCTACCAAGGAAGACCATGATTGGATACAGTGCTGGACATAGATGGGTTTGTTGATGCAGAATGGGATAGAGATCTATATTGTATAAGATCTACAAGAGGGTATATGTTTAACCTATTTGGAGGAGAAATTAGTTGGATGAGAAAAAAACAAGTTGTACTAGCACTCTTAAATACAGAAGTTGAATACATGGTAGCCACATATGCAAGCAAGGAAGTGGTATGGTTACATAGATTGTGTTTAGGTATTGGGTTGGTACAACAAGTAGTAAGATTATATTGTGATAGTCAGAGTGCAATATTCCTTGGAAAGAACCCAAATTATCATTCAAATACAAAGCATATTGATGTACAGTACCACTTTGTGAGAGACATGGTTGAGGGGTGTGGAACCAAGGAATGATGGTTTTCTCTCGATTAAGGGTTTCCATTGTAAATCTTTGTGTACTATGTGTATGAGCCATTGATTAATTTTATTTTTTTTAAGAATCT
>SNQJ01S0034580.1:68563-92989 GCA_010110895.2 Picea sitchensis
ATGTTCAACATCGTGAGAATGGTGAGAATCCCCCCCCATAAATCTACATGCATTTTATATGACACTTGGATCTCCAGGAGCACGTTCCCCCAACTTGGACCTAGTTCCCCTCCCTAAAGGAACTTAGGATAAATTAATATCCTCTTTACAAATTTTTAGAATAATAATATATTATTCTACTAGGCTCTTAATCTTAGGCTATTAGGCTCTACTCTTAGTCTGCTACCTTTCCCAACCTAGTGGAGTCCAGTCCCCCATACTATTTATTCATGGTGGGTCTACATGCAACGATGTTGTTATATTAATAATATGGATATTTACATGTACAAAACATGATCATGGCCTTTAACACCTAAGATCCTATCCTAATCAACACATAATCCTACCAGCTTATAAATGCTTGGATCACTAGCCTACAAAACATGTTACATTAGTAATTACCATCGGGGCTCATCCTTGGGGTATTACAATCCCTCCCCTTATTTTTGCATTGTCCTCAGTGCAACTTAATTACACAACATCAACAAGATTTCCAAAATCTTCAAAAATATGTGGGTATTCTGCCTGCATAGAATCTTCATTCTCTCATGTTGCATCCTCAAGACCGTACCTAGTCCACTGAACCTTTACAATCCCTATGGATCAATTCTATAGCTACTTTCTCTTCCAGTCCAATATGTGCACCGGATGCACTTGTAAGGTGCCTTCTTGCTCCACCTAAATCACATTCCATTCAATCACATGATTAGCATTAGGTATATATTTCTTGATAAATGAGACATGAAATACATTATGAATGGTCATGCATGGAGGAAATGCAATCATATAAGCTACTAGTCCAATCCTTTCTAGAATTTCAAATGGTCCACAATATCTGGTTGCCAACTTGGAATAGTTTCCTATCTTCAGGGAACTTTTGTTGGCTTGCACCTTCAATAAAACATGATCACCCACTTTAAATTGCCTGTGGTTTCTGCCTTTGTTAAAATGTTTTCCTGCCTGTCTTGGGAAGCCTTCAAATTCTACTTAATATTTAACACTTTCTCTTCCATTTCACCGAGAAAATTTGGCCCAATTATTTCTCTATTAGCTAGGTTGTCACATATTATTGGTGTGTTGCACTTTCTGCCATAAAGTGCCTCAAATGGGCTCATCTTTAGTGATTCTTGGTACCCATTGTTGTAAGAAAACTCTACCAAGTGTAGGTAGTCTTCCCATCTAAATGGATTTTCCATAACATACATTCTTAACATATATTCTATCACTTGATTTACTCTTTTTGTTTGTCCATAAGACTTAGGATGATAAGATGTGTTGAAGTTCGGGCTCTTTCTAATCCCCTTGAATAATCCTCTCCAAAACTTCGAGGTAAATTTATGGTCTTTGCCAGACACAATTGTCTTGGGAATACTGTGCAATCGTGCTACTTCCCTCATATAAGTATCAACAACATTAGTTGTCGCGTGTGTTATTGGATAATATTGGTAAATGTGGACATAAAATGATCTCCCTAGATCCACCTAGATCTAGAACAAAACAAGATAGGGGATGGTACTTTCCCTAAGCTCTAATCATTGAATCTATTATCAAAGAAAGGATGTGTGACATACCTTTGAGTATCGCTTCCTTATGTCTTTGTTGTCCCTGCTTCGCTCTAGTTCTCTTGTGCTATTAATCCTGCAATGAAACACAAACCAACCAAAGTGAAAGTAATAATAGTATATTCAATGAAGACTTATACATCTGATCAAGGAATCATGTAATAAAATGAGAATGATTTTATGGGAAAGAAACATGCCATTGTATTATATTAAGAGAAAGTGGAAGATACAAACGGAAAAACTTGATGTTTCTAAGTTCCCTTTCGATGGCCCTTGCTCTTGACACAAACACTTGCTCCAATCTTGCATGAAGATGATCCACAATAACTTGATAAGTTGAGATGAAGCCTTCAAGCATCTGATGTAGAGTACCTCACAATTCACAGCTTATTCAAACTTAATCATTCCTTACTTTCTCTTGCTTACTACTTTTTCTTACTTAATTCTTAACCTTTTCCATGAGAAATCCATCATTATATAGGAGAAAGAGAGATGGTTAAAGAGATCAAGATGATCCAAATAAATCAAAGAGGTGGGTAGGATCTCAACCACATGGATGCCACCTCATATTCTAGAAGATTCCTTCTAGAAATTTTGTGAAATTCTTCCTTTTTCTCATTTTTAGAATGTCATCACACCCTATCTATATAACAGCCTACAGAAACCCCACAGGCTAGGTTTAGAGTAGCCTGCAGAAATCAGGCATTTCTGCACTGTATAATACTACTATCCTGCGACGTCCTTCTAAAAACAAGCCTTGTAGAGCAGGAAGCCATTTATTTTTCTCATGGGAAATATCCTTTTGAGAGGATGAATACATGCTTGTAGACACATCACTAGGGTGACCAAAATAATGTGTAATAGAATTCCCCCCAAAGTATGAGGTTGGAATTTGTGATAGCCGAAATACTTTTTAGAATGTGTGTGTGTGTGTCAGAAAGAAGGAGCGCACGAATTGGGAACATGCAAACAATCAAGCATATGCATAATCATCATACCATTTCTGAGGTAGGCATTCCCATGCTCATACTAAAAGTTATTTAAACCAAAAATGTTAGTCATGGCCACCAATCATACAATGTGGATCCATGTCATCAAGATTATACATATACACCAGGAATACACTGTGGATCTATGTTCTATAAAACTCAAATTCAGACATAGCCACGAGACATACAAAGTGGATCTATGTGTCAATACAAATCATAAATATTTCATTGAAACCTGTACCAAAATGATGAGATCCAGGGTCTTCAATCCCTTCGTCTGTAATTACAAATCTAGCCATGTGATTACAGGTGTTGAAGTCGAACATGGTAGAAACCACTTGATTACCGATCATTGATGAAAACCATTAACAAGTGCGAGGGAAATCACCATTGATGTCAATGACTCCAAAGGTACCCCAGTACAATCCATCGAATTTGAATAAATGAGCTGAAGTCGAACACTCGATAGAATGTCTCGATCAGGGACCAATGATGTGAATCCACTATCAAAAGTGAAGAAACCTTCCATTGAGGCATGCAGGCCCTAAGGTACTAAATGATTTCTATGTCTTATTCCCGGATGATGAGTTGAAGTCGACATGAAAAGACTCGTCACAGGAGGGCCTTGATGTATCGCCCATCAATGATGTGAAATAAGTAACAAATTTAGGGTGGATCAAAGTATGAAAATGATTTGAAACTGACACAGGGAAGGCCAACATGGTAAGAATGGATAACTGCAGATGGTCGACTCGATAGAAGGCTTTTGCAAGGTTGGACTTCTCTTGAACATATGAATGACACGACAATGGTCTTGGAAACATTGACTCAAATACGACCCAAGATATGAACTTGCAGAAGGTCATACGAGAGACAAATGGATTTCCCAACCCAGGATCAATGACGAACGGGGTGTCATGTTCAAGAGAGACTATTATTGCCACTAACACAAATACTAAGACACATTTCTTTCCCAAATTTTCCCCCACCATTTCTGGCGAGTACCTCTTTATATTTACGCAATCTTGAGGAGGATAATATATGCTTGTTGATGTAAGCTCATCCTTTGTATGAGTCCCTCAGATTATGTTTAACGAACTCTAAGAAGGAGTGGTTCGGTCCCATATGGGTTTTTTGATGTTTGTTTAACGAGTCCAAAGATAGAAAACTCAGGGTTTTTCATGTTTAGAGAGTCTGAAAAACACTTAAAGAGAACTCTCTCAGTTCCTTTTTTGTAAAGTATTTCGATGAGACCGAAAAGTCATAAACTATCGCCCATCAAACATTTTCTTCAAATAATTTTACGAGCATGAAAAGAACAAGGTCGCTCGACAATATTTTCATTTTTATGGAGCGTGAAAAGAGCTTAATGGATACTCCATGAGTTCCGTTATTTTCATGTTACCATGACGAGTATGAAAAGATGACAAAAGTATACTCGATTGCATTCTTATCGATTTTCGAGCACGATAACGAACAAAGACTAGGCTTGAGGTTTTTCTGAAAAACCTTCAAAAGTACTTTTACATGTGACAAATAGAAAAAAAAATTAAGAAAAATATTTGTATTTCATTGTTCAGGATCCTAGTTCTTCCATCTGTGAGAAAAAAAAACACTCATGAGACCATTAGACCTTTAGGTTTTGTAGAAAATGCATCAAATAATATGAAATATTAATAGAAAAATAAAAAATGAAATAAATATAGGTAAAATCTCTTTTTACTATTTCATTTGCATTTTGCACAAAACTTGCCTAGAAACCTTATTTTTACCTCAGACTTCTGCTTTCGATTGCGGGAGGTACAGGCAACCATTCAACGAACGACTTCCGTCAAAACGGTAATTTCCTTGTCCTCTTTCTTTTCAATGGATTAAATTTATTTTTTATTGGTGTAAAATTGATTTTTGAGTTGAATTTTAGGCTGGTAGGTGCGCACAGGGGCCGTAGCAGGTGACCTATGTTGGGACTTGCAGAAACCATCAGTTTCCGTAGGAAGTTTTTGGTTCACCTGCAGAAACACCTCACTGTGTGTAATAGTCCACCTTCAGTGGCCGAAAATCAAATTTATTCACATGCGTTTAGCCAATAAAAACTTTTCAAAGCAAAAAATGAGGATACTAATTTCCCTTTATTGTCCCAATGCAGGGTTTCGATCATCAAAATGATGGAGTGGAGGGAGAGGGAACACAAAGATGATGATTTCATTGCCTTGAATGACCAGGGTACCATAAATTCCCTCAGACAATGTGGGTTACTGAAGTTCTTTAAAATCCAAGACATTAGGGCCCAACTGAGGTTGTTGGAGTACTTAGTCCACATGTGGGATGTGGACCAATAGGTGTTTCATGTGGATGCCCAAGAAATGTCCTTAGATATAAAGGATATCTATTTATTGATGGGGTTATCTCATCATGGGTCTCATGTGACTTTGACAGGAGGCAGAGGTGTTGGTCTACCAATGAGTGAGTATCTTCGCTGATACTGTGATCCCGAGGTAGAGAGATGCAAGGGAAAAGTTGCCATCACGGGTGTCCAAGATTTACCCCTTCGGACTATTATTTTACCATTGCACATATGGAAAGGAGTGAATCTACTCACATGGACCTCCAAATCTATTTTCAATATGCAGTGGAGTGCATGGAGCCTCGGGTTTTTAACTAGAGTGATGAAGTTCTTCGTAGCATGAAGACACAACTGACAAAATGAAAGAAAGGGGACCTGAAACAATTTGGATACATGTCTATATTAGTGTCTTTCTTCCTAGAGAGGGTCCCACATTTATGTTTACAAGTAGAGTGGGGCATACCATCTCCATGAGACCAAACGATGAAGAACTGGTCCGACCTCATGGCCCGACATGTGGCCAGCCCCATCATGAAATATAACGATATATTTTTTCACTGGTTGATGCCTCAACTTCTGATGGTAGATGATTATGCATATGCCACGTTGGATTTCAGAGGTGACCATGTTGGCCCTCGGTTATGAAATTTAGCGAAGATCAAGGAAGAAAAGGCAAAATGTGAATTGCGTGGAAGACACAGTGACTGTTACTGGGTCAAAGTGAGAAAAAGAGTAGAAAAGGTGAAGCGAAGTAAAAGGAAGCAAGTCATTGGATGAGGAGATCGAGGATGAAAGATCAGAAAGGAATAAGTATCGTGGACAACTCAGCAAGTGGAAAAATCCATCGTTGGATTCTTTGGAGCACCACGTGAGAAGGAAGGAAAGACAGGCTCGTGAAGCCCTGAAAATGTGGGTCAAGTTGACCTAGGGTTTTAGACACCTAGGGTTTTGGTATAGAAGGTTTTGACACCCAGGTTTCGACCTAAGGATGTCAGTGAGTGATTGTAATGTATAAATAGAGGTCTAAAGGACCTGGGATGGGTTTTTGTTACTATTGTTGGTGTTATGATTGTTATTGTGTGATCCAGTGAGTGATATCGAGTGAGAAAGAAGTGTTGAGTATGAGATCCTTATGTATTGTAAGATCTTTAGCTGGGTGTGCATGGAGGAGAGAGACAGAGAGGAGAAGAGATAAGATGTGCTAACTGAGAGTCCAAACAAGAACTGTATGCTTCATCCTAATATATTATAAGCACATTTATGTGGATGTAGCTCTAGAGAGAGGGTAAATCATGTATATCTTGTGTGATATATGTGATTGGTGTTATGTTCTTAGTCATTGATATACTTCTATTGCATTACTATGTTATATCTGATAGATGGTTGTGTGAAGTAGATATAAGATGATAAGCAATATATGCATGATGTATTGTTCTAGTATTAGATCCACTTTATAATACCCTTGGTTGTAGACGTCTATGTCCTGCAACCCCCCCATAGCTGCTTCGGGGGATATTACATCTTGCTTCGCAAGTGTTGCCAAAAGGGTCAATAGTTAGGGCTTGTTGGTGTACCCTTGGAGCTGAACCCTGGGTCTTCCCCTGTGCCAAAAAATTGTTCCGTCGTCGGGACGAGAATCTTCTTGAGGGAATGTCAAGGTGGTTTCCATCAAAGACATAAATTCAAAAGTGGATAGAGGATCAAGAAAAGGACTTCGCTAAATACCATAACAAGAACCCTAATCTTAGTATAGAGGATTGGTTGGAGAGATATATTTTTACTGATATACATGAAATTTTCTTTGGAGGAATCCATCAGGAGCTACATGAGTGGTTAGCTAGGTTAGCATATACCCAGTTTGAGATCAGATCTAGATCTCTTATGGTTTGGACGTTGGAATTGATCAATAGATCACTAGTTTTATAGCACCATTGGAGGGTACATCACCGAGTTTTTTGTTGACAAAGTAGAGTCATATAGCCAAGCTGAGAGATATTTCTTCAAGGGACCCAAAGGAAATTTTTTACATTTTTTGAAGTTGAGGATCAAGATGCTATTGCATGAGAAGAACATCTTGAAGATACAGTAGATTGGTCGGATCTAGAAAAGCTAATGTTCAAGAATTCAGACAGTGACAACGACACAGAGGTTGGGCATAAGTGTAGTGAGAGAGCATTCAGAGAAGTTCATATTGTGAACTTGTTTAAGAAGAACTACGGGGAGGAGGGTTTCTATAGTGGAGAAGAGGTAGATTTGATGGTCGAAGAGAATTCAGAACCCACTGGGACAGAGGAAGGGAAAGTTGAAGAACCTCGTCAGGAAGAGCCAGAAACTTCAAGAACTGCGTAGACTGCTGAAGTAAGTACTATTTTCCCTCCTATTGACTCAGTAGCATTAAGAAATCAGAGTAATCCAACCCACCAGAGCGTTTAGAGCACTGTCACTAGTAGTCCACCACATACTCAGTCAGGAACCCTCGGAAGATCTATGGAGGATGAGATGAGGCTCCCTATTTTTAGGGGATATGGGTCTGAAGACCCTGATCAACACTAGTTTCTATGTGAAGCTGTATGGAATATTAAGAATGTCACCAACGAAGCTGTTAAAAGAAATCATTTTATTACTACCCTAAGGGATCACACACTGAGTTGGTACATGAAGCTTGTCCAAGGACTTACATAGCCTAAGCCACTGAATGAGATCAAAAATGCGTTCATTGCAGAGTTCAAGAAACCCAAGTCAGAGTCACAATGTATTACAGAGCTGAAAGAGATCAAGCATAAGGTAGTTGAACCTGTTTGGGAATTCAATCAGAGATTCAATACCTTAACAGGCCGAATGATTTTTCATATCCTAGATGAGAAGAACAAAGAATGGTTCATTGTTTCCCTCTTACCACACATCAGAGTTCCTCTAATGCAACAGAAGATTACTTCGTAGGCTGAAGTGTTGGATATCACCATGAAGTTAGAATCATTCCCTATGGGAGAATCTAGCTTAGGTATGAGTCAAATATTGAGTCATCTAACTAGTTTGTCTCTTTAGGTCGAAGATATGAAGAAAGACAAGGGAAAAGATAAAAGAGAAGACATATGGTGTGTCAGATGAAATTAAGAAGGTCATGACAAGGAACACTGCCCCCTATTTTATGAGTACTTGGCCTATGGAGCTCTGATCCCTTTGAAGCAAGTCACCCTACCTTGGTGCGAGGTATGCAGAAATAAACATCGCCCTGGTGAGTTCTATTACATGAAAAAATATGTTCAAACACCCAAAAATTTGTATTGCATGTTTAGTAAGTCCATGGGGCATGATGATAGGGATTGTAGGGCTTATGACCTCATGCACGAAAGGTCAAGAGACATATACAAAATTCAAGGTGAAGAACAACAAGAAGGAAACACTACACAATATAACTCCCCTGGGAGAGGAAACTTCAATCCTCGTAGTGGATTCAGAGTATGAGGGAGAGGACAAGGTATGGGTCAAGGCCAAGGATAGATCATTTGTTACAACTACACACAACCAGGAAACTTAGTAAGGGACTGTCAGAATCCTTGCACTACTTGCAGCTATTGCAGTTCCTTCGAACACGTTATAGAGGATTTTCCTATGATGCTAGCTAAGCTTCAGGAAAGACGAGGACCTCAACAGAACCCGCAAGTGAAACTGATATATGTTGAACCTCATGGAGAATACCCTAGAGTCATTATTGTCACTAGAGGATTCATTGTTACAGGAGAAGACAGACTGACCCAAGGAAAGACTACAGAAGACTCAGGAGTCAGAAAATCTACAGAGAAGACCCAAACTTTTGATGAAAAGAAGGAAAGACAAATATTTGAGGAGGCAAGAAAAGAGTTCAAGGCAGACCAAGGCTCTTCATCAAAGACATAGCCAAAAGTAAGAGAATATGGAATTCCTTTGGCATTCTATCAATCTGCTTCACCAAAAGAAGGAAAAGAGGTAAGAAACCTCATGGAATTTTTATATACTTGTATTAAGTTGATTCAGGATGAGAGCATTGTACAAGAGATACAAAATTTAATTAGACAGTATGAGATAGGAAGGATAGATCCTTTACTGAATAAAGCAGTACATTAACTATCCAAGAAGATAAGGACAAATAAGGAACTACACTTGAATACTCAGATAGGAGAATATGATATAGACTATGTGGTCCTCGACTTAGGGTTGGAGGTCAATGTCATGACGAAGAAAACTTGGGCACTGATGGGAAAAATAGAGTTGATGTATTACCCTATCAGACTTAGGATGGCTAATCAGAAAGATGTAAGCCCCTTTCGAAGATTGGAACATGTCCCTGTGGACATCAATGGAGTAAGAAGGCTTGCAGATTTTGAGGTAATTGAGATAGTTGATGGCAACTGCCCTTACCCTGCGCTGTTAGGAATTGATTGGGCTTTCAATAATTACACCGTGGTTGATTTAAAGGAAAGACATATGAGGTTTGAAATATATGGCCTTAGGGTCATTGCACATTTATATCTAGATGAAGGTCAGTGATACACAAAACCTATCAGAGAATAACACCACGTATATGAACTGGAAAACATATACAAACTAACAGCCAGAAAAGAAGATTTCATTAATCCTATGGCTGATGGAAACTTAAGTTGGTGAAGTGAAAGTGCATGTTCATCAGATTCAGAAGAAGAACTAGAGAACTGGAAGAACAAAATGTATGAAGTATCTACAAGGAGATGTGTTATATTAACCAGAGAAGTTCATTGGATCGACACAACTGTAAGTAACTTGCCCATCTTTGATTGTATGAATCCTTTAGAAACCTTATTGTCAGAATTCAAAGCAAGTCTACCAACACAACAACTATTGTTCGCAATGGATGAGGCCTTGAAAGAAACACTAACAATATGGTGAGGGACACACAAAACCAACATTATAGAATGAGTACAATGTCGTACCCTGATGATCACGTGGTTCTCAGCACAAGTGGAAGGCTGTGAAGTTTGGTACACATGTCGAAGTTTCCCAAAGGACCATGTGAAAAGTTTCGAGGAATATTGGAGAACCATTCCTCAAGAACAATGGGTGCACAGGTTCATTAACACACTAGACACAACCCCTATCAGTTGGTACCTTCAAGTGGAGCTGCGCCTCATCACTCCAGATTGGGAAGGTATGACTCAGAACTTTGTAACCACCTTCTTATTTGACAGTCAATATCCTTCAGTAGATCAAGTGTTATAGATTGTAAGACATAAATTATTTGAGGAGGCCTCTGGCCCTCCTTTAAAACAAGAAGAGGATGAATGGACTATGCCTCTCCAGAAACTGCAAGGTTGTTACAACATCAATTTTGATAAAGATGATGATCCTAGGAAGGTGAACATTGCCAAAAAAGAAGGCCAAAGAGATGTGAAAGGACTAGGAGTTGAGATACCATTCATTGGACAACTGATCAAGATTAAGAAGGTCAACATTGGAACAGATCATACACCAAAGCTTGCAAATGTTGGAGATTATTGGGATGTTTCTACTATTGACAAGATAACAGAGTTACTGCATGAATATCATGACTTGTTTCTGACCAAGTTCACTGATATGAAGGGAATTAAAGGACATATGGGGGAGATGATAATCCCTTTAAAACCTGATGCAAGACCAGTCAAACAAAGACCATACATATTGAACCCTAAATATAAGGAGAAAGTGAAGATTGAGCTCGACATAATGTTGGAAGCAAGGATTATAGAACCCATTGAAGAATCAGAGTGGATTAGCCCTATGGTGGTACAAGACAAGAAGACAGGAGAGATCAGGATCTACGTAGATCTTAGGAAGTTGAATGATGCATGTTTGCATGACCCCTTCCCTACACCATTCACTGACGAAGTGTTAGATAATGTGGGAGGCCAGGAGGTATATTCTTTTATAGATGGATTTTCAGGATACCATCAGATTTGGATTGCCAAGGAATATTTCCATAAGACCAAATTTGCAACAGAATGGAGATCCTACCGGTATACAGTAATTCCATTTGGATTGAAGAATGCCCCAACCTACTTTTCCAAGGTAGTGGTCAAAGCATTCAAGGAGTTTCTACATAAATTTCTAGAAGCATATTTTGATGATTGGACTATTTTTAGTTTATTGAAAAATCATATTGAATGTCTAAGGCTAATGTTGGAAAAATGCAGGCAGTGTCAAACTGCCTTGAATCTGAAGAAGTGCATCTTCTTCTCACTATTTGGAGTGTTATTAGGTCATATTGTATGCAAGCAGGGATTGCTGGTAAACCCATCTAAAATTTCCATTATAGTTGATCTGCCACCTCCTACTTCATTCAAACAGTTGCACACTGCACTGGGACATACTGGATATTAAAGGAAGTTCATTAAAGGATATCCCCAGATTACAACACCCATTGAGAATATTTTGAATAAATACTATCAATTTCATTGGACAAAAGAATGCCAACAGAGCTTCGACACATTGAAATAGAAAATGGTTATTGAGCCTATTCTGGTTTTCCCAGATTGGAGCAAGGAGTTTCATGTGCATGTCGACGCATCTTCTATTTCCTTAGGAGCAGTGTTAGAAAAACCTAGGGAAGGAGATATTTACCATCCATTAGAGTTTGCTAGCAAGAAACTATCCATAGCTGAGATTAATTACACCACCAATGAAACAGAAGGGTTAGCCATGGAGTATGCGCTGCAGAAATTTTGCCACTACTTGTTGGGAGGACACTTTAAAATGTTTATTGATCACTACACACTGAAATACCTAGTCAAAAAGCCAGTGTTGGGGGGGGAGAATATGCAGATGGATTTTTCTATTTCAGGAATATGATTTTGAGATCGTAGTTAAGCTAGGAAGAATGAACAAAGGTCTTGACCACTTGTCGAGGTTAGAACATGGAGAAGAAACCACTAGTTTGGAGGATGCACTGCTAGATGCACAGTTATTGGCCATTAGAAAGATTGATGACCACTTCACAGAGATAGTCCAGTTCCTGTCAACAGGAATGACACCTAGTGAGTATACAATTCCCCAAAAGAAACATCTAGTAGTGCATGCTCCAGACTTTTCACTTATAGTTGGATAGCTATACAAAATGGGACCTAATGAGATATTGAGAAGGTGTGTTATGGAGGTAGAGCGACCATTGATCCTCGCAGAATCTCATGAAGGCATCGCTAGAGGAAACTATGTAGGGAAAACAACTACGCAAAAGGTTCTTAGAGCCGACCTTTGGTGGCCTACCTTACACAAAGATGCTAAAGACTATTATAGAGCCTGCGATGTATGCCAAAGAGTTGGGAAACCATCCAGAAGAGATGAAATTCCCTTAGCACCACAACTGACCCTACAAGCATTTGAGAAATGGAACATTGACTTCGTGGGACCTATAAACCCACTAGGAAAGCAGACAGGAGCAAGGTATATCATTACTGTGACATAATATTTGACCAGATGGGCCAAAGAAAGAGAAGTTAAGGACTGTAGTAAAACTAGAATTGCGCGCTTCATATTTGATGACATCATAACCAGGTTTGGATGCCCAAATATCCTTATGAGTGATCAAGGAACACATTTTATAAATAAAAAAGTTGAAGCCCTGTCTGAGGAATTTGTAGTCCACCATCAAAAGAGAACACCCTACCATCCACAAGCAAATGGGACAGTTGAAGCATTCAACAAAATCTTGGAGACAACGATAACGAATATTTGTAGTGCTAATAAATTGACTGGGATTTAAGAGTACCAACAATATTATGGGCCTATAGAACCACTTGCAAGAAGCTAACAATGCAGACCCCCTTTAAATTGGTGTATGGCCTTGAAGTCGTTGTCCCCATGGAATACTTGGTACCAAGCTTAAGAATTGCTTCCTTTACAGATATGGACGACACTGGCATTGTTCGAGAGAGGATTTCACATTTGGTCAAACTAGAAGAAGACATATTTATTGCAGGATTCCATCAGCAGGTCGAGAAAGAAAGAGAGAAGGCCTACCATGACAGACACATTAAGAAGAAGGCATTTAAGCAAGGTGATATGGTATTGGTATATGATAGTAAATTCATGAAGCATCCAGGAAAGTTCAGAACACATTGGCTCAGGACATATGAGGTCGCCTATGTTACAGAAGGAGGACCTGCATAGTTCAAGACTTTGAATGGAGAATGGAAGGAAGGATTAGTGAACGGGAGTCGGATGAAATTGTATTGTGACAACTAGCTTCCTCGTAGCTCTCAGTAAAAGCATGAGGAAAAAGGTCTAGGTACTAGGTGCAGTTGAAATTGGGTACTAGACACAGAAAATACTGTCTGCACACAGAAGGAGAGGAGGCATAGAGAAGAATGCGAAGGCTGCACTGCGTAGTCTAAAGTCGAAGTAAAACAGAAAGATCAGTTTTGAAGTGCCTCGGGCCGAGTCACAGGTGAATGTTGGGGATCTGTTGTCCCTTGGTTATTAAAGTTAGTGAAGACCAAGGAAGAAAAGGAAAAAATTGAACTGCACAGAGGACATAGTGACTGTTACTAGGTCGAAGTGAGCAAAAGAGAAGAAAAGATGAAGCAAAGTAAAAGGAGGCTAGCCGTTGGACAAGGAGATTGAGGATGACAGATCAACAAGGAAGAAGGATCCTGGACAACTCAACAAGAGTAAGAAACCACCGTTGGATGTTTTGGAGCACCGCGCATTAAGGAAGGAAAGACAGACTGGTGAAGCACTGAAAACGTGGGTCAAGTTGACCTAGGGTTTTGGTATCTAGGCTCTTGACACCTAGGTTTTGACCTAAGGTGTCGGTGAGTGATTTTAATGTATAAACAGAGGGCTAGAGGACCTGGGATGGGTTGTTGTAAATATTGTTGGTGTTATGATTGTCGTTGTGTGATTGAGTGAGTAATATGGAGTGAGAAAGAAGTGTTGAGTACAAGAGCCTTCTGTATTGTAAGATTTTCAGTTTGGTGCGAAGATCAACCCTGCAGCTGGGTGCGTAGGGAGGGGAGAGACAGAGAGGAGAAGAGAGAAGATATGATAGCTGAGAGCACAGAAAATAAATGTATGGTTCATCCTAATATAATATAAGCACAATTATGTGGACATAGCCCTAGAGAGAGGTTGAACCACGCATATATTGTGTTGTATATGTGATTGGTGTTTTGTTCTTAGTCATTGATATACTTCTATTACATTACTGTGTTAGATTTGATAGATGGTTGTGTGGAGTAGATCTAAGCGAATAAGCGATATATACATGTTGTATTGTTCTAGTATTAGATCCACTTGATATTCCCCTTGGTTGTAGACGTCTCTGTCCTACAACCCCCCCATAACAATTTTGGGTGAGACTGCATATTCTTCGTAGGTGTTGTCAAAAGGGCCAGTAGTTAGGGCTTGTTGGTACGCTCTTGGAGCTGAACCCTGGGTCTGCCCCTGTGCCAACAGACCCCGACTTTGTTCTACCTAAGGTATTTCAGTGGGGAGACCTAGGTAAGAAATACATTTTGTTTTTATGATGTTTTTGTGAATTTTGAAATATAAAATGTTTTTTATGCTTTCAATCAAATGACTAATCAAATTTTTTTGACAATGCAGATGTAGGGACACACCCACCTCCGAGTACATCCCATATTTAGAGATGAGGGGAAGTAGTCATGGTAGCAGGATGGGATGCTGGTGACTATATGGTGGTCAAGAAGAACCTAGACTGATTGACCACAGATATCCCTGACATCTCCATCGATGAGATTTTGAGGCATTATCAGCGCCATACTGTGGGCATATCTGGTTCACTTAGTCGACTAATTCATAGGGTAGCATGAGAAGTAGTTTTCTACCATGAGCAACATCCTTGATGCTATTTTGTATATGAAGCCAAGTGATTCTTATTTTGATATTTTTGGTCTTTGGAAGAAAACATTTTTTTTGTAAAACACTTTTATCGTTATATATATACATGAGGCTTCTACCAACTTACTTGCTTTAATGTGAATTGTGTTTGTATTTACATGTGTCTCAAATGTTTGTCTAACACATAATTAACTAATGCATCTGTTAATGTATTTAGACATCTAGGAATATGTTGATATTCAATGTAATCAAAGTAACGTTCCTAGAGGTGAATTCATAGATATACTCGTAACAAAGTAGCACTTCAGATAGCATAGACATTACTTAACTATACTACCACTAACTGCAAATCAAGCCATACAACAAGGTGACGGATTCCAATTTAAATAACATCAGTCAACAATTCGATGACTGCACTATATTCTGTGATACTGTTAGTTTCACGACCAAGGCATACACTGTGTAGACTGATTAACTCGTTCGTAGGTGCATAGATTTCCCAACCAGCGGATGCTAAGTTCTGAGTACTATGACTAGCACCATTGGAAAATCCAATGTAGGGTAGTGAAGGCACCGACATATGGAAACCAAGAATAATGCAAGGTAAGCAGTTGGGGGTCGAAAACAAATAATGAAAAAGAACACAAAAGTAGCACACAATAGTATGATACAATAAAAATACAATCACTCATGCAAAGATGGCCTAAGCATAGTACGTGTTTAAGTAAATCCCATTCCTAGGATCACTCAAAGGAATTCCATCATAATCCACTAACTCATAAGCTCCCTTCCCTAACACTCATTTGACAATATAAGGAGCTTGCCACATAGCCTCGAATTTTTCGGCCGCTAGTAAATCACGATCTTTTTCATAGAGGAGAATTAGATCACCTTCAGAGAAAACATGTGGCTTGACATGCTTGTCATATTGGGATTTGACACGTTTTTTCTGAGCTTCAATAACCAGGGTGGCATCACGACGGGTTTCATCTAATTGCATCAGGTACAATAAATGTTCCTCTTTGGCAGAGGTGTTGGGAATAATTTCAACGGATAGCTTCAAAGATGGTATCTCACATTCAATCGACATGACAACTTCGATACCATACACTAATTGGAAAGGGGTAAATCCCGTGGCAAACTTTACAGATGTCCGATAGGCCCATAACATTCAAAACAACATCGTGTGCCAACTTGTCTTGTGAATTCCTATTATCCTTCGAAGCATGGTGATAAGAAATGTGTTTATCGCTTCAACCTGGCCATTGGCCTGTGGATAGTAGGGGGCTGAGTTTTCATGTCGAAGACCCAACTTTTCAGTAAGCTCAAACATCATGAAATTTTGAAAATGGCTACCGTGATCAGTAACGATATCTTGTGGGATTCCAAATCGAGTGATGATATGATTGACTATGAAAAGTGCTGCATTTTTTCTGGTGTTATCGACTATAGGCATTGCCTCAACCCATTTAGTGAAATAATCCATGTCTACGATGATGTATCCATGCCCCCCGACCGAGTGAGGTTTACATGTCATGAAGTCAATGCCCCATTTTTTGAAAGGACCAATGAAAACTACAGGGTGTAAAGGAGCGAGATGAGATTGTATCTTGTTATTATACATTTGACAGGCATGACACTTCTGAACGGTGGTAATACAGTCTTTAAACAAAGAATGCCAGAAGTACCCAACTCGTAGGATATTTTGGATAGTGGCATACCCAGACGTATGACCACCACATGCTCCGGAGTGGGAGTCATTCAAATCTTTCTCTGCCTCATCATAGGTGAGACAGAGTCAAAAAATAGAGTCAACACCATGGCGATAAAGAGTGTCACCGAGAATTATGTATTGACGGGCTTGATACCATATACAACGATGGTATGTATTAGAAAGGTCAGGCTAGAAAGTTTGAGTCTAGAGATAGATGATAATATCTCCATACCAAGCATCATCAGAATTGATCAGAAAAATGGATTCATCAGGCAAGGAATCCTCTGCCACGTTTTTTGTCTCAGTAGAGGGAAAGTCACATATCAGTTTGGCAAAATCCAATGATTTCTTAGAATTAGCACGTTCAAACTCTAAGTCGAACTCCTAGAGAATCAAAATCCACTTGGAGTACTTTCCCCCTAGAAATTGGCAGGTAAGGATATGTTGCATAGGGTTGCAATCGGAAATGATAGTGGTCTTGCGTAATAGGATATAATGACGGAAATTTTGGACATCTTGAACAGTTGCCAAGGCTAGTTTTTCCACATGTAGGTATTTGGCTTCGGTAGTCGTGAGACTCCAACTCAAATAATAAATTACATGTTCGTTATGTGAATAATCTTCTTGGACTAAAACCATGGCAATGGTAGAGTCTACAGCGGCGAGGTAGAGGAAATAGTCTTGACTATAATCGGTTGGGAAAAGCAGTGGTGTACGGGTCAGGGAAAGTTTCAAAGCTTTGAAGGATTTGTTGGAAGTTTTGTCCCATACGAATTCGTAACTCTTCTTCAATAGTCAAGTAAATCCTAATGTTAACTCATCATAATTGGGGATGAATTGATGCAAACATTTTTCCTTCCCTTGCAAACTTTGGAGCTGGAAAAGTGTAGAAGGAGGAGGTAGATTAAGGATAGCCTCAACCTTCAGAGGGTCCACCCTAATTCCGTGAAGTGACACAATAAAACCCAGAATTCAGTCGGAATCCACACAAAAAACACATTTGTGTGGGTTTAAATGTATACAACAGTAATGACAACAAATGAAAATGGCTTGGAGATGGGTCGGGTGATCTTGGCGGTGCATGGAATGGGCCGGTAGATCACCAAGAGAGGGAGTAGAATGGGTTTTGATTGAATGGATTGATAAGAGGATTCAACTGGACTTAAAGGCATTTGTTTTCCATAGCGAATATAATCACCAGGATCAGGTAGTATCCACGGTTCATAAGACGTCAGGGTTTCGCGGACAGAGGTTGAAATCATGTTGATGGAGGTGACAAAAGGAGGTGGAACATCAGGTGGTGGTATTGGGAAGGTACCCATTAAAGTGGAATCTTTTAGGAGACCCACACCAACATTCTCATACCCAGGAGGTCTTTGAGATAGATGGCATGTTTCTAGTACAGGAATTGGAGTTGAAAAAGTCCAGTTGGTCAACCGTAACGAATTTTCCTTGATATGGGAAATGTAATACATGGAAAAGGGTTGACACGATGGCACACATGGAATCAATCCAGATACATCCAAGTAAGAGGTTATAGTCAAGATGTGCATCAAATACCTTGACCGATTTTCCTTCCAACGTAATAGACAACGAAGGAAGAACATTGTAGGGATTAAAACCATAACCATTGAAAGCCTTAAGTGTATTGTGTGATTCAGTGAGGGGGGGAGATCCAATGGATTTCCAACAAGAAACAAAAATGACACATGTCAAGGTTCCCTCATCAATAACAGTTCTACAAATGTTCTTTTTCTCAACAACAACTTGAATTTGAAATGCTAACTGAGGAAGTAGCCTTGGAATGTGATCTTCCAAGTCAAAGATTATCAAATTCATATCTGTGGGATCAATTCCACCGATGGACTTTAACAGTTCCTTCCATTGAGGGGGAAAATTTATCAGGACTTCAAGAGATGACATCGTAGAGGGTTCTTGCGCAAGATCTTCTACAATACTGTAGTTTTGAGTATCACATGCATGAGGATTGAAGGCAAACTTTCAAACAACGCCCTTTGGAAGAGGGAGGAGAACTGTATGAGGACCCCATCATTTGAGATGAAGAGGACCATTGGGAGGTGAAGTTGAAGGAGGTGGTTGAACCAACGAAGGTGGTAAATCATCAACTTTCTCCTTTGAAGGAGAATAATCTTTGGCTCGAGTGGTGATGGCAATGTCATTCTTGGTAGAATTACTAGTACACATAAGGACATATGAAGTGGTGGAAGGAGAGGGTTGGTCATAAATGACCAATTGAGCCTGTTGTTGAGAAGGCAAATGTTGTGACAAAACAACAGGAGTGGGAGGTTTTTTGGTCCTTTGAAGGAACTTAGTGACCTCAGTGCATCTTGGATAGTCTTTCGTGTAGTGATCATCACCAAAGATAAGGAAAGGATATCGAAGTTTATGCTTATCCTTATCATCACCAGACTGGGTCTTGGGTTTATCAGATTGTGGATTTTTATTTATATCCTCCTTATTCTTACCCTTTCCTTTTTTAGACTTATTTTTGTCGGCAGGGGTGGATTGAACAGAGTTAACCTCGAAAATTTTTCCAGTGGAAGGAGTAGGAGTCAGAGAACTTGGAACATTAGAAGCAGGAGATTTGGGATTGGTGTGAGTGGATGATGTGGATTTAGCATCAGCATGGAAGGTGCCAATCACACCATCAACAACATGATAAGCTATTGGGGTTGTTGAGGTAGCGGTGGTAGAAGGGTGAGGAGCATCATGGATTAAGTTGTAAAGAGTGCCCATTTGAGAATAAACGAGATCTAGGTACTGAGCATGACTAATCGCCTGCTCTTCAGTGAAAATGCCACCCATGGAAATATGACGGGAGATTTCATTCATGAATGATTTAGTGAACCATTCAGCTAACAACTGATGAGGAAAGTCAATTTTGATCAAACGTCGTCTTTGTCTCCACTCATGGATGTGATCAGAAATATGAGTGGCCGAAGATTGCTTAAAGGAACTCAAAATCTTGGTTCTTGTCTCATAGAGGATAAACAATTGGTAATGTGTGAGAAAATCCATGGAAAGGGTGTTGAAGTCATTAAAGAAACCTCGCGGTAATTCTATATACCACTTTACAGTTGAACCTGTGAGAGTTCTTTGGAAGAGTTGTAAGAGAATGGAGTCGTCCATCAAAGAGTTGGACAAGCACCAAAGGTGAAAAGTCATGACATGGTTGTTTGGGTCTTCTCTCGGTTTACCGTCGAATTTGGGAATGTCAGACGGTAGCTTGGCTGGTATGACAGACCAATGGGGAGAATGTAATTTAGGATCATTCAATATTCTAGACAAGTCGGGTAGATACAAACTGGCTATAAAAGGAAGATGTCTATTCACTTGAGGATACTGGTGACTTTGGGGTGTACGTCTCGTCAGTGTACCAGTTGGACCATAAGCAGTTTGCATGTACGTGGAGTGTCCTGATAGATTCAACCGAGGATTTGGAGGCATGTATCCCATGGGATTGGGTTGGTTGGGAATGTTCACTTGAAAATGGAAACTAGACTAAACGTGTGGACCCCAAGTGGAATCCAAAGAATCCAGATATGGCTGGCCTAAGTGAGTGGGTATAAAACGGTTTATTTGAGGTTGTTTCCCCTCGGATGATTATGTATTTCCTTGGGAAAGGATATTCCAAAGGTGGGCTAGTGATCCGGATKTGTTTTTTCCATACTGTTGGTTATAGAGTCCAACCTGAGGTTGTCCTCCAAGTGGAGGATATCGCCTAACGTTAGATTTCCCTCCAACGAGAATCTGGTAAACATAAGTGAATGGATTATGGGTGCTTCYAATTGGATTGGAGCCATTAGGGCCAGATCGCCCAAGAAAAGGTGGATAAGACCCTCCAGAGTGGACCTGGGAAGGTGTAGGAACAAAACCGGTAGCAACATTGTACCCAGGTGGAACAAAAATTCTAGAAACTCTGAATGGAACTTGGGTAGGGATAGCGGTGGAAGGATTCAAAGCATGATACCTAGAAGGGATTGACAGGATAGGTCTAGACAAGAGTGGTGTGCCAATGGGATCTTAGCTAACCATCAAATTCCTGGTAGGAATATTTGTAACGTGTGGGACCATAATAGAATGGGCCATCTGGAGAGAAAAAGTCAATCTAGGACCAACGGACTGTGTGTATGGAATGACGATGATATGGTTGGTTGCACCAAAAAAGTGGTTTGGTGGCACCGTGTAGGTAGTGGATAATTTGGGTATTTTTGATACGACAAGTATATCAACACCTGCTCCTGATCCATAAAGGTCCCACACCGTGCAAGGTGGTATTCTAAATGTGTCGGTAGTCCAAAGAGGATTCCCAAATCCAAGGCCTGAATGGGGTCCAGTTGGTATTCCAGAAGTGTCAAAAACAAGTTCTCTGGATGAATTCAGCCAGAGAATACGTCTCTCGTATCCAAGAGGAATGTCGAAAGCCTATAGAGAATCAGAAACAATTCAGAAACTTTCTAAAGGGGCAGAACCTTCCTCTTGTGAGCTTACAATGTCCTGGACCTCACTCTGTTGAGGAGAGCCCTCTGGTGAATGAGGGGGTAGAGGGAGGTAATCCTCCATATTTTCGGGAGGAAGTCCCTGGACCGTACGCAAATGACGTGGAGGGTCGATGTTGGTAGGGAAAAATATGTTAAGCAAAAAATCTATGGCCAACTACGAAAAAAAAAAACACTCGCTAATAAAATCTAGGAATCAAACCAAGCAAAAAAACCTTCTTATTTTGAAGTCATTGGTTGGTGATGAAATCCAACGTCGGGAAATCAAGACAAGAAGGGGCTAGGATAGATCAGGTTGAAAAGATACGTTGATGACCTTCTTAATGGACTTATACCCTGGTGCAAGCTCCCACATATAATCATGGGTATACCTTCCAAGGATCCCGAGTGAGTCTGGCCAACGTTGATTCCAGGTACTGTGAAGACTTTCCCCTCCACAGTCACCTCATGTAAGACCCTAAAAATATAGGCAACTAAGGCTTCCAAGAACAACAATGATGCCTGGGGAAATAGTCGACAGTCTGATCCATGCGCAAAGGGAGGGTATCTAGCTCGAAATCAACTTAAGAGGCTTCCAGTCATCATTGTGGGTATACCTTCAAGTGACCCCCATAATACGCACAATCTCTACACCAATACCAACAAAGTAGGGTGAGTAACTTTGCTAGTCTCAACCTAACCTCAGGTTTGACCCTTGTGTGAGAAGGGCTTCCCAGGACAAAATGTTGTAAATGGATTTGAACACTCCCTATCACAAGATGATATTGTGTGTTTTGTTATTTGGAGAGTGTGTCTCACAGCCTATACCAAAGCGCTATCCTAGCTAACGTTGGTGTAAAATATCCCTAGAAAATAAAAGTTACTAATTAAAATTTTAAATTACGCAATGTTTTTTTTAGAGGCTATTGTTTACTCAAGAGGGAGATGGAGATGAAACCAATGTTGTGAGAGACCTTGACCCAATAGTATGCAAATAGATATGAATGATGAAATATTTCATTCAATGAATTCTATCTACAATAGGGAGAAGATATATTTATGGAAACTTGAAAGCTACGGAATATAATTTCTTTTCTTGAATGAACTACAATTCCAAACAATCATAAGCAATGAAATTTCTCAATTTGTTCTCTTTCGGTTTTGAATGATTTTTCTTTTTTTATGAATGATTACTTAAAAAGAATGAATGACTTTAATTTTCCTTTCCAGAACCAGATCTGAGGTATACTAAAGAAAGGAAATGTAATCAAAGAAAATAGATACACTCAGCAGAAACCCAAATCAAACTTTTAATGAAGATAAAAACAAAGATGACAAGAAAGTGTTTATCAAATGCAAACAAGCAATAACTTTCAAATCAACAAGTAATCCAAAAAATGTAAAATAATCCAAAAATTCTCTCAGATTAAAGACTTTTAATGAATCAAGCACCCACATCTATGATCATAGATTATATCCTTATTGATAAAAATCAAGAAGAAAAAACTTACAAAATGATAATGAAGGGTCCGCAATCTTTGAAAACCAATCAAAAAGGAAGTTTTAAATTCAGCAATCAATCAAATACTGACCTCAAAAGTTCCACCCAGGTGATCAAGGAAAAACTGGGCATCAAAAGACAATCAAGACCCAATCAAAAAAAAATTACACACACTGTCGTAGGCCAACAATAGGTTACAATGAGGAAATCACCAGTTTTCATAGGCTAGTAATGGGTAGGGTGCAGAAAGTTCACACTGGCCTAAACAATCATGGTGCGACAATCTAAATTTTCCACAGGTGACATATAGAGTACAATGCGTAAACATATGTAAACACAAGAACATTGGAAAGAGGGTAAAGAAATTTAGGAAACTTTGAGGGCCAGAGAGTATGGATTGATCCCTTACAGAATTAGAAACTGACACAAAATGAAAAAAAGTTAGGCTAAGGGAAAATGGACATCAAAAACCAAAAACAAGTTGCCTCCCCAGTATGGTTGCCATTTTTGTTATTGGATAATATCGGTAAATGGGGATATAAACTGATCTCCCTAGATCCACCTAGATCTAGAACAAAACAAGACAGGGCATGGCACTTTCCCTAAGCTCTAATCATTGAATCTATTATCAAAGAAAGGATGTGTGACATTCCTTTTAGTATCGCTTCCTTATTTCTTTGTNCCAAAAACAAGTTGCCTCCCCAGTATGGTTGCCATTTTTGTTATTGGATAATATCGGTAAATGGGGACATAAACTGATCTCCCTAGATCCACCTAGATCTAGAACAAAACAAGACAGGGCATGGCACTTTCCCTAAGCTCTAATCATTGAATCTATTATCAAAGAAAGGATGTGTGACATTCCTTTTAGTATCGCTTCCTTATTTCTTTGTTGTCCCTGCTTTTCTCCGGTGCTCTTGTGCTATTGATCCTGTAATGAAACACAAACCAACCAAAGTGAAACCAATAATAGTATATTCAATGAAGACTTATACATGTGATCAAGGAATGTTGTAATAAAATGAGAATGATTTTATGGGAAAGAAACATTCCATTGTATTATATTAAGAGAAAGTGAAAGATACAACCGAATAGACTTGATGTTGCTAAGTTCCCTTTTGGTGGCCCTTGCACTTGACACACACACTTTCTCCAAGCTTGCATAAAGATGATCCACAATAAATCGATAAGCTGAGATGAAGCCTTCAAGCATTTGATGTAGAGTACCTCACACAATTCATAGCCTATTCAACCTTAATCATTCCTTACTTTCTCTTTCTTAATACTTTTGCTTACTTAATGCTTAACCTTTTCCGTGAGAAATCCATCATTATATAGGAGAAAGAGAGATGGTTAAAGAGATCAACATGATCCCACCAAATCAGAGAGGTAGGTAGGATCAAAACCACATAGATGCCACCTCATATTATAGAAGATTCCTTCTAGAACTTTAGTGAACTTCTTCCTTTTTCTTAGTTTTAGAACGTTGTCGTACCCTGTTTATATAGCAGCATGCAGAAACCTCACAGGCTAGGTTTAGAGCAGCCTGCAGAAATCAGGCATTTCTGCACTGTATATACTAATAGACTACGACATCCTTCTAAAAAAAAGCCTTGTAGAGTAGGAAACCAATTACTTTTCTCATGGGAAAGATCCTTTTGAGAGGCTAAATACATGCTTGTAGACACATCACCAGGGTGACCAAAATAATGTGTAACAGTGTGAGGAGTCTTTAAGGGAATAAAATGGTAATATTTTGTAAGCTTATCCACCACCACCTTGATGGAATCATCTTGCTTGCTTGTTCTAGGTAATCCTGTGATGAAATCCATTGTCACCACTTCCTACTTCCACTCAGGGATGGGTAATGGCTGTGTTAGCGATAAAAAATGCACTGACATTTTTGAAAGAACGATGCCTAATATTGTAGGG
>SNQJ01S0034580.1:92999-115412 GCA_010110895.2 Picea sitchensis
GCTGTACTTGATTATCTAGATCAGTTTTCTCCATATCTTTTGATATTACTCTGTCTGGTCATTGATTCCTAAAAGCATTGTTTCATTCGATTGCATTGTGAGTTGTCTTCCCATTAGCTACTCTCTATTATCCCATTGATACACACTTTCATTATTCATGATTTATTAAGTTACCAAGCATCCTTAGTATACAACCCTAAGGAGTTTCTTGGAGTGATAATAGGCTGTAGAAACCCAGCTGGGTGTCTATGCTCAACTTTGACCCTTTGACACTCCATACATATGGCGATGTACTCTGCAATTTCTTTATTCATTCCTAACCAATAGTAATGGTTCTTGACTGCTGCCATTATTTTCTGATATCTAGGGTGCCCAGCATAAGGCACATTATGCATCTCTTTCAAGATCATACTCCTCAATTCGTGAGAATTGGGTACAAAATTTTTGTTCCTATACAGGAGTATCCCATCAAATTCCAATCTATAATATTCTATTTTTTGTAGCATCTTACCTTGTTGTAACTTTGTTACCATTTCCATGTACTGCAAATCTTCTTTTGCAGCTTCCAAAATTTTGTCTTTAAGATCGGTTGGATACATGCATATGGTTGTAGCATGTAGTTCATGCACTCTCCTGCTAAGTGCGTCAACCACTTTTTTCTCCTTCCCTTTGATGTGCTTGATATCAAAGTCATATTCACAGAGGAATTTCAACCATCTTCTCTGCCTGGAATTTAAAGAGGCTAATCAAACAAATATTTCAGACCATTATGGTTTTTTCCTCATCTCAAACCTCTTTCCCATGAGGTAGTGTCTCCATTTCTTTAAAGCGTGTACTATGGATTCCAACTCAAAATCATGAGTGGCGTAGAGCCTTTCATTCTCTTTCAATTTATTGGATTCAAAACATATCACAAACCCATTCTTGTTGAGGACTCCACCTAGTCCTTCTTTGCATGTGTCTATGCAAACCATGAATTCTTCATCCGGATCTACAATCTTCATAATTGGAGCACTAGTTAATAGTTGCTTCAATTACTGGAAGATCTTTTCACATTCTTTTGTCCATTGAAATTTTACCCCTTTTCTTTGCAACGAAGTGATTGGGTAAGCAATCCTTGAAAATACTGCGATGAATATTTGGTAGTAACTGGATAGACCCATGAAGGATCTTACTTCTATCACATTCTTAGGTGTTTCCCACCCTTTAATAGCTTCAATATTTTCAGGGTCTATTGTTATTCCCTCTTCAAATAATATATGTCCCAAATAGTGGATTCGATTTTGGAAAAATGAGCACTTGTTCAACTTAGAAAACATATGGTGCTCTCTTAGCACCTGTAATACCATCCTCAAGTGTTGCTCGTTCTCTTCCCCTATCTTGGAATATACAAGGATGTCATCTAAAAAGATAATGACAAACTTTTATAANTCTTACTTCTATCACATTCTTAGGTGTTTCCCACCCTTTAATAGCTTCAATATTTTCAGGGTCTATTGTTATTCCCTCTTCAAATAATATATGTCCCAAATAGTGGATTCGATTTTGAAAAAATGAGCACTTGTTCAACTTAGAAAACATATGGTGCTCTCTTAGCACCTGTAATACCATCCTCAAGTGTTGCTCGTTCTCTTCCCCTATCTTGGAATATACAAGGATGTCATCTAAAAAGATAATGACAAACTTTTATAAATATTCTCGGAAAACACCATCCATTAAGCACATGAAAATAGTTGGTGCATTTGATAACCCAAATCTTGAAGGAAGTCTTGTTGATGTCTTCATCTTTAATCCTCACCTGATGGTATCCTGACCTGAGATATATCTTTGAAAATACCCTTGCATCCTTCAACTGATCGAAGAGATCATCAATCCTTGGTAGAGGATAATTGTTCTTTATAGTTACCTTATTTAATTGTCTGAAGTCAATGCAAAATCTTAGGGTCACGTATTTCTTCTTCACAAATAACACTGGGGCACCCCAAGGTGACACACTTGAGCGTATGTATCCCTTCTTTAAAATTTCTTCAATATGCATTTGCAGTTCTTTCAGTTCTAGTGTGCTCATCCGGTAGGGATTCTTTGACATTGGAGCCACCCCATCATCAAATTTATAGAGAAATCAATATCTCTATTTTGGAAGTGGCCCCGGTATCTCCTTGAACACATCTTCAAAATATTTCAGGACTGCATGATCCTCCAATTTTTGCACCTTATCCTTAGGCGCTTCATCCATGTGGGATGCAAATATTTGACAACCCTTCCTGTAACACGTATTTAGCTACATTGTTGAGATTTCCCAGATAGTAACTACCCTGGGGATTCCTTGGACTTCTTTTTGATTTCCTTCCTCATCCAAGGAAGTGAATGCCTTTTTATGACAGTATAATATGGCATGGTGTTGGTCCAACCAATCCATACCAATTAGTCAATCGTATGATCCCAAGGGAAATATGTTCAAATCTGCCTTGGTACTTATACCATTCATGCCCACTGGACATGATTTAACCAACTCAATAGCCTTTCTCTTAGCTCCTATAGCCAGCTGTGGCAGCCAAGATTCCCCATGCTTGCTTCTTGGTAATTGAAATATTTCCACTACCTTAGGATCTATATAAGTATGACTAGCCCCTGAATCAATTAAAATAGTAAAGGCATGGTTATTGATCATACCTTCAACTTCAATCATGTGTGATTGAAACTCATATTTCTTGTTGTCCAGGGTTACATAGATCCTTGGTTCCCTTCTTCCCATGTCCTCCATTGTTTCTGCTTGCTGAACATTGTGAACAACTCTCACCTTGTCCTTTCTTTGAGGGAAATATCTATACTTATGATCTCCATTACATCCCCAACATTGCATAGGTGTCTGCCTTGGCCTTTTCCCACCTACTTCAACCATCCTAGGCTCCCTCAAAACTGCTTGTCCTTGAGGATTATTTCTGAAAAATGGTGGCTTGGTTCCCTTCTACCTTTTCTCTCTCTTAAACTTCCTCTTGTCTTCCCAATCTCTTTGGGTAGTAGGCTTTCCTTTATTTCTGATCATATAAACATTTTTCCTTCCTTATGGTTTCTTCCATAGTTTTAGGATCATCATAATGTATTTTGTCACTGATAAAAGATGGCATCCCACTCAGATATATCTGGATCTTGATTGTCTCATCCCTAATGAAAGGGACATACTTCAACAACTCTAGAAATCTCCTTTCATATTTGTCTATAGTCATGCTGCCCAATTTAAGTTCAAAGAATTCTTTCATATTTTTTTCATAGTATCTCTTGGTTAAGTACTTATTTTCAAAATGTTTCTTGAATTCCCTCCATGGAACAACATTCTCTCTGATGTGTTTCACTTGCCCAAGCTGATCCCACCACACGTATTCCTTTCCTTTCATTTTATAGATTGTGATTCTTCCTTCTGCATGAGAGGAATAATTATGCAATTGGAAATATTTCCTCATCCCAGGTAGCCATGTATCAGCCTCTTCATATTTCTTGTGCTCTCCATCAAAAGTAGGAGGTTTGATCTTATATATTTCACCCTTCAGTTCATCCAATTCAGATATTCTATGCTTTCTAGTAGGATATGGACTTCAATTGTTGTGTTTAGACTTAAAGGACAAAGGGATGCAGACTCAATGTGAAGTGAATAATTTCTTCAGAGTAATGTTTCTCTCAAAGTTGAATTATTTCTCCTCTTTTCCATAGATTGGATTTGACCCATTTATAGCCTTCAAGTGGAACTGAAGGGCTGATTCGGAACGTTTCCAGTATATGGAAGGCCAAATATCATTGATCTCATGATGTGACATGGAAACTCGACACCATTTTTTAATTTTGGGCACATTTCGTAATGTATGCGGGATGTAGTGGTGAAACCTATGTATACGCATGTTGTAATATAGGCAGGGGCCATATATGTGGAAAAATCATGTTTTTAGCTCTGGGATTTGCAAAAAGGGACTTCAAGTCTACATAGGGAAATGGAAAAAGGCCCTCTATGCAAGATTGCATAGGGTGAGGAAAATCTTGCTATAACAGATGCACCCTAATGTGTGAGTTCAAAGAAGTATTTGTGATGGATGAAATACATTATAAGACCTATAAGTGGAGTAATGGGGACCCAGCTGGAAGAACTAGTTTCTCATTACAATTTGTACTTACTTTGCATACATGGCTTCCAATTTGAATTACACCGCAGATCCATGTGAAAATATACCAAACAATTGTTCATGGTCATGAATAGGAAAATACAAATGTGGTTACATGCCAAAGGATGTCATAGTCACGAGCAAGGCCCAGTAAAACTAGACTCAAAATCAATATGAAGATATCTGTATACAATGGAGTACAATTTGATCTCCCATGATCACTTAAGTCACACAGGTACTGGTCCAATGAAAAGGTAACAACATCTCAGGAAAGATGTGACTATAAACTGATGTCTTCAAGTCTTCTACACAATCCACCAAAGGTGGAAGTCTACATCACGTGAATAAAGGAGTTTAGGTCAAACACAATGAGACTTCGTCTGATTACCGATCATTGAGGTATACCATTAACAAACGTGAGACATCCTACCGATGATGAAAGTAGGTATCAAGGCACTAAGTACATTCTTACAAGTGTGAATAAAGGAGTTGGGGTCAAACACTTGAAGAATCCATTGATCAGGAGACATTGATGTAATCTCAACTTTCGATGGCAAGAGACCCTGCCATTAATGACTGCAAGCCTCTAGGTACTCATAAGACTCTAGGTCTCGTCTCCATAATAGATGATTTGAATTCAATGGAATAAGAATCGCTAAAAGGAGATCATTAAGGCATCTCTCATCATTCAGCATGAGGTACAAAGAAGGATCTTGATGATTTGGATGAAATTGGATGAAAAACATGTTCACAAAACAACGACCCTATGTGTCTTTCGCGTGTGCCAAGTGCAAGAGGTACACAAAAAATAGCCTATGAATAGCATCCAATGAGGAAAACTTATCACAAAGGTGAGGAAACCATCAATAAGGCTAATGGCATCCAAGACACTACACAAATCCCAATGTGTGAATAGATTTCTTGTCGTCGAACACAGGGGAAACCACCCAGTCAACGACCAATGATGAAATTTCGATTGATGGGTTGAAGGTTACCTACCAATGAGGAAATCAGGACCATGGTGCACAATAGGACTACAAATTCATGTGATTTTGAGACAAACTAAGGGCATGGCCGATATACAAAGTCAAGAGTTCTGAGGAATGGCTGACACAGGTTGATAGACATCCTTTCAGCAAGAGAATGAGACATATGGAAGACTCTGGAAGAATAGAATCAATGATGAAACCATGATATGTAGGAGGAATCAATCAAATTCTCCTTAGGGAATGGAAGAGTAACCAGGCAGGGGAGTAAACTCTCTGTAATGAGATCAACTTCCTAAGGCCATGCTAAACCCAAAATTATGATGACAACTGGACTCAAACATTTCATGCTATGTTCAAAGGCGACATGACTACTAACAATATAAGATAATACTCCCTTATCGCCCATCTTTTTTTTGTTTTTTCATATTCAAATCAATTCTATGATACAGAGGAGGAAAAGAGTGTCACAAGTAAGAAAAACTAGTTCCAGCAGAGGAACATACCTATGCTCAATTCAAGGAGGTGCATGCGGGAGATAGACACTCGGGGGAATGTTCCACCTGGGTATAGGGTGTCAAGCTATGAAGGATATAAACAAGGATCTTCTTGGTTGAGGATGAAAAAATTCTAAAGCAAATGATTTATAACGTAAAGCGAGAACTGGAAATAGGCTCAATACTGCAAGCAAGGGCATGAGATGCAATCACAACTTAATGCCAAAACATGTCCTTTTTCATAATATAAGTCTACTTGGTTTGAAAAAGGCATAAACTTTTACCAAACAAACATCCTTTCAAATCCAATTTACAAGTGTGAAAGAGACATGTTCACTCAACAATATTTTATCGTTTTGAAAATGAGTCAAAAAAGAGCTCAACCAAGACTCACGACCTTTCAAGTCCAATTTAACGAGTGTGAAAGGGAAAAATTCACTCAGAAATATGTTCACTTTTTAGATGAGTCGAAAAAGAGCTTAAATCAGACTCATTGAGAGGTTTCTAGGCGGCATGTCACGGGGGAGGCCAAGGCTCACATGCTAGACTTCTGTGAAAGGTCAACATCTTACGAATAACTGACATAAGATTGGGAAAACCCAAATCTCTCCAAGTCAAGGAGGATAAAGTCCTAGCGTAGGTTACCTTCTCCATGATATATTAAATAATTTCTCTTACTTGAAAGGACATAGGAGGAGGCATTGGATACCCCACAAGACCATCCCAATCAAAGGTAACTTCTCCAGGACTTGAAGGGAGAGTACTCGGGGAGAGTAAAACTCTCTCTTGTTCAGAAAGGTACAGTACCAAAAATCCTAATGACATGGTATAGAAGGTATAGAACTATAACTAGAAAAGAGGGATCAACTGAAAATTGCATCGCTGCGACCAATTCTTCAACCATTGGTTGAATAGGATGCAACACCACAAGTTCAAGAGACACATCACCCCCAAAAATAGGAGTGGTTTCGGTCAAATATTACATTGACATGACCGCTGGTCGAATAGGATGTGAGACAAAAAGGTCAAGAGACGCATCACCCCCAAAAATAGGAGTGGTGTCGGTCGAAGATTGCATCGACGGGACCGCTGGTTGAACAGTATGTGAGACAACAAGGTCAAAGGATGCATCAAACCCTAAAGGAAGAGGGGTGTCAGCCAAATATTGCATTGGCATGACCACTGTATCAACCAAAAAAGGTTGGGAAGCTAAAGACGAATCAGAACCCGAAGGGCCTCTAGCTAAGGACCACGCTTATGGTATCGGAGTAGTAGCAGGGCATACATGAGTAAGGTAATATCCTTCATAAGTCCTGCAAAGGATTTTGGGCTTACGTCTAACACGTCTAGGCTTCTCAATCATATGAATTCCCCTAGCATCATTTAAAGTGGTTGGTGACATGCTCTTAGCATGACTGGCAGAGGCTGGAGGTTCATCTCCCACATGATGTACATAGGTTGGAAATGTGATATCGATATGACTCATGGCGACTAGATTGATTCCCCCAGCATGAATAGAAGCGGCTGGTTGTGGGTCTTCAACATGAATTGTAGAGGTCATCGACCAATCTCCAACATGACCAATAGTGGTTGGTGATGGAGCTCCAATATGACTAGAAGTGATTGGACTAGGGGTGATGGTGAGTTGTGGCATTTGAGACCAAGGTCCTAGGAAAGACTGGTTTTGAGACATTGCAGAACATGAAGGGTCTTGGTTTACACTATGTCCCTGTATGGAAAAGTAGTATCCTCTGCCTAATTTATCCATAGAGGTTTGTACGGACATCATCATTGAGTTATCCTCTCGTGAAGAGAAAGCAACGTGACAAGGGTTACTCATGTGAGGATATGTGTTGCCCCCAGATGAAGGAAAATCGTGAAGGGGGTTTCCCATACTGTAAAATTAACTCCCCCTAGGTGAAAAACCAGAGTGCATATGGAGGTCTGTCATGGGAAAATCATCTGTAGGGACTGGCATAGTGGAAGAAGGATAGGTGCACAGAGTGTAACAAGTAGAATGACCACCCATTTTAGCACTTTCTCCTAAAAAAGTGGATTCGTAGGAAGGAAGATTCCAACCTCCTACTGTAAGAGTTATTTGAGGGATATGACTCCCACCAATCGAAAAGGGAGAATAAGGAGACATCATACCCCTGGACCCAAAACTAGGATTCATATAAGTGGGATAGGGAGAGGATGGAAAGGGTGAAGGAACGTTTGGCATATCAATAGGAAAATGATCAGAGACCTAAGGCATGGACTAAGTGTCATAATTATACATACCATTATGAAAATTGGACAGATTCTTCCCCATGAAATGACTGAAAATCATGGGGGGGTAGCAGTAAAGGACGAAGTCACAGGAACTCCACTATCCATGATAATGACCACTCAAATCATGGTATAAAATTTCAAAGGTCTACTAATAATCAAAGAGAACACCAAAAAACAATCAAATGGACAATATGCACACAAACATGATAAAGTGGTTGAAAGAGACCTCCCTCTCTAAAGTAGGTATGCCTCGCCCAAGAGGGGCTTGAGACTCCACTGTTAAAACTTGGAGGAAACACAATCATTTATAAGGGCCCTCATGGGATTAACAACTAGTCGATCAGATCCCCCCAGAGAGGTAATCCTCCATAAAGGTTGTGTGTTGTCTGACCCTTATCTAACCCAGGGTACCTATAGAATAACCCTTGCAAGTAACCTATGTGGTACCTAAGTCAAGCAACTAAGAAACTATGGTATAACCGATGCACAAGCGAACAATCATAAGTCAAGTCCACCGTATGGGTAGGGTAGAAAAGCTTGAAACCTTGAAATCACCGCCTCTCATGGAGGTAAGGGCACTAGCAAGATCCCCATATATGAATATATCCACAGAAATATATCTGACGCTAAGAAGGTATCGAGGGGATATCCCTTCAACCAACCTCACACGACCTCGTGCTTAACTCCGGTGTAAGTGGAGCCTCCTGATATTACTAATTATATAATGGATTTATCCACTCCCTCAGTTAGACACATATTTTGATTTAATAGCCTTGGAGAAGTTTACTCACAAAATCCTATTCCAAGGCTCTAAATCCTAAGCTAGTTTTTGCACCCTAGAAAATAAAATCGTTACTAATCAATTTTAAATTATAGCGCTAATTTTAATGGCCTTGCTTACTCAAAAGGTGCAGTCGTTAAACTAGTGATATTATGACTCAAAAAGTAAAATAAATGAATATGAATACAATGCAAAGTCCTAACTTCAATTTCCAATAAATGATATGCTTTTCAAAAATGCAATTTTCAATTCAATTCTAAATAAAATGCAATCTTTCTCTACATGCACTAAGATAAATGACAAAGACTCAAGAGATTAAAATGCTAATCAATGTAAAATGCCTAATATTTTTGTATTTTCAATATAATATAATGAAAATTCAAGGAATGAACAACAACTTGATATAAAGACTCTACTGTGTATAGACAGAGACAACCCAAGTAGGATATCAAGGAGAAAAAAACCCATCTCAAGGTGCAAGGAAAATCAAAATGAAAAGATGATGAGAAAGGCACTGCCCAAAAATTCAACCAAAGATAGTTTTTTTTCCATTCCACATACACTTAACAGTCACCACAGAGACCTAAGAAGACACAACAATAATCAAAACCTACCCAACAATCACCAAACCTAGCAATCAAGAAACAAATATTGATGTACGTGACTGTTCAAGGGAAAAGCGTGTATTTACGCAGCTTGCAGAAGTAGAACACGTGTATGTAAGTCATTGTCAAGAAAAAACCCGCGTATATGTGTCAAAACACAGCTAGGCTAAGGAGAATTCTAAGAAACTCAGACTTGGAGTGAACAAAGGCTATCAAGAAATCATACGACAAGAAACTCAATATGAACAAGATAAATATAAGGAGAAAAACACTGCAAACCTCGAAAAAGAAGATTTTATCTTGAGTATGGTCACCAATTTTGTTACGAGAAAAATCTCTCTATGGCTAGGGGTAAACCACAATAGACGGAAATGACTGTAGAAATCAACTCTAATCTCAAGCATGCTATATAGACAAATATGCTAGCAAGACAAGATAATATGCCTACCTCATCCAGATGTTCGATGAATTCCACCATTGAGCACTTGACCCAAAATAATATACCTGCAACTAGTCCTCAAAAACCAAGCAATGCAAGCATATGGTGATAATATATAATGTTAGCACATTCATTAGCATAATCCATCAACATTCATAACAAATACTCCCATGGAATAATAATTCAAATGTTTTCAAGATATTAATTAGACGAGAAAAGAGTACTTCTATTAAGATATAATCAGTAGAAGTGAATGAGTTACAAACTTCTGTGTCGGCACGGTTCGGAACTGAGAAACTAAGTTCCTTCCAGATGGGCCTCCACCACTTCAATCCTTCACCAAAGGAAAGCTCGTATAAGAGAGACAATGAGTTTCTCAATCAATAAGGGAAGAGCTTGGGGGTTGAAGAATGTGTTCAGACTTAAAGGACAAAGGGATGCAGACTCAATGTGAAGTGAATAATTTCTCCATAGTAACTTTTCTCTCAAAGTTGAATTTTTTATCCTCTTTTACATAGATCGGATTTGGCCCATTTATAGCCTTCAAGTGGAAATGAAGGGTAGAGTCGGAACATTTCCAGTATATGGAAGGCCAAGGATCATTGATCTCATGACATGACATGGAAACCCGACACCATTTTTTAATTTTGGGCACAATTCCCGATGTACATGGGTTATAGTGGTGCAACCTATGTATACACATGTTGTAATATAGGCCGGTCGCATTTATGTGAAAAAATCATGTTTTTAGCTTAGAGATTTGCAAAAAGGAACTTCAAGTCTACATAGGGAAGTGGAAAAAATCCCTATGTGCAAGATTGGATAGGGTGAGGCAAATCTTGCTATAACATTAGGCTCTTAGGCTCTACTCTTAGCCTCCTCCCTTGCCCAACCTAGTGGAGTTAAGTCCCCCATACTCTTTATTCATGGTTGTTTTACACGCAACGATGTTGTTATATTAATAATATTGATATTTACATGTACAAAATAGGATCCTGGCCTTTAACACCTAGGCTCTCGGCCTAATCAACACATAAGCCTACCAGCTTATAAATACTTAGTTCACCAGCCTACAAAACATGTTACATTAGTAATTACCATCGTGGCTCGTCCTTGGGGTATTACTTGTAGAAACTTCAACAGAAAGATATGTTGCTACTTCAACAGTTAGATCAATCTAGCCATGAAGAGTTTGAACAAAGAGTTCAGCTAGAAGACAAAGAAAGAGGGATCAGAAGATTGAAGATTTAAGTTGATCATATGATAAAGGAAATAGAAGAATTGAAAAAACATGATAAAAAAATCAAAGAAGTACTAAAAGAAACAAAATAATTAGTTAACAGTCTAAAGACTCATCTTGAGGAAACTAAAGAAAGTTAAGAAGACCTAAAGATCCAATTAACTAGGAAAGAAAATTATTACCACATGTTGGAAATGGAAATCATCAACTTCAAAAAGATAAATTAAAGTACTAATGCAAATCTAATCACTCAAATTGAAGAGGCTAAGAAAAAGGAAGAATCCCAGAAGATCAAATTAACAAAAAAGGAAGAATCATGCCAAATGTTGGAATTGGAGGCCATCAACCTCAAAAGGATTCGATTAGAAAACAAGGAAGAAATCAAAAGATTGAAAACTGAAGTTTTTTATCTAACAAAATATATGGAATATTTGAAGACATATGAAAAAACCAATGAATGCAAAGAAGTCTTGGATGAGACAGAAGAAATATTCATCAATCTAAAGACTCAAGCTAAACATGCTAAGGAAATGGAAGAATCCCTGAAGATTCAGTTGACTAAAAAGGAAGAGACATGTCACATGTTGAAATCAGAAATAGTCAATCTCAAAAAGATGATTGAAAAGACAAATAAAATTGTCAATTTCCATAATAGCTCAGCTATCCTAGATAATATTTGGAACAATTAAATATAGGTTGATGAAAAAACTGGTCTCAATAAAAAATAACACAATGACAAGTGGAGCACCATTTACAAACATGAGAAAGGATCATCCTTCTAAAAAAGAAAAGGTGCAATTACAAAGCAATTACAAGTCATGAAATTTGTTAAGAAAGGAAGCTATAGAAGTAAAAGGAAGAAAAAAATAAAAAGACATATCTTTCAAGACAAAATCAATTCAAGAATGGAAACACCTTCAATGGCTATTTCTTTTCTTGTCATAACTTTGGTCATAAATCAATGGACTGCAAGAAACTAGAGAAAGGATATATAGGAAAATCTAAAATCTCAATTAGATGTTGGAGATGCAATTTTGTTGGGCACAAAGAATTTTTTTTTCATACAATGAGATGTTACAACTGTGATAGGTTTGGGCATAAATCCAAAAGCTGGAGGAGTTCAAAAGGTCAATCCTTAAATAAATCATTCAAGTCAGGGAGAAAACCTAATAAAATTTGGAAGAAGAAAGGAGATGACAAATCTCCAAAAACACAATTAGAAAGAGAAGGTCCAAAAAGAAGAATAGCTCATAGAGAGATATGGAGAAGAAAATATGAAGGGGAAATCAAGAAATATGATATTACACCTTAAAGTGAAGAAATTAAGAATAAGAAAATGATGGGTGAAGGACCTAATAAGGAATGTGAAATTCAATATGAAATAGATCAATCTCAAGAAAGGGAAGTCCCTATATAAGAATATGACACAATCCTGATGATGTCATAATCCTTTAGCCAAAGAAAGAAAAATCAATGATAGAGGGAGTTGTAGAATACAAGAAGAAGAAAATGGAAAAGGGAGAGCATCACCTTAGGGGGAGTATAACCTTAGAGGGAAAAAGAAAATATCATTTTTTTGTCATTTTTGTAAAAAGGGGAGAAGAGAAAAAAAGGTAGCAAAGAAGTTCAAGGGGTATCATTCAACAAAGATCAATTGATAAAAAAAATGGTATTAAATCAATTGGTATCAATCCTCAATTGATATTCCTATGAAATATCAAAGAAGAATAAGAAGCAGATCAAAAAGATCAGTAAGATTCATACTCTTGTTCTATTTGACAAAGGAAAGTCAGTAAAAACTCAGGAGGAGTATTTTTGTTATCAAACAAGAAAGTAATTAGATTAAGGTTTGAAAGACTTGATCACTACAAATGGGTATCACTACAAGTTGGTATCAATAAGACTACTTATTTGAACACAAATATCCCAATGGACTGAGATAAGAAGTTAGTAAATTGATAGGGGGAGAGACCTTGTCAGGAAGAGATACCCTTTTAGAAAAAAAGGGGGAGAGAATTCATAGGCATAGAGATTAGATTGATAGGGGGATTAATTCAGTTATAGTAGGCAGAGCATGATTGCAGGGGAAGTTACCCAAGTTCATATTTTGGTCAGAAGCATACAGACAGAAACATATTATTCATAGGGGGATCAACCCTTTTCCATTGATGTCAAAGCAGGAGAGTAACTTCATAGGATAGAAGCATCATCACAAGGGGATTGTTTGTACGAATTTGGTGTGTTTCCCTCAATGACAAAAGGGGATATTGTTGGACATATTGGCATCAATGTGTTTCCATTGATGTCGACTCTCGATGTCATTATGTTTTGATTATGAGTTTTTATAAACAACATGCAGAGGAATCTACCTAAATCTTAGGAGAGGCAGCGTATAGGATCATGAAAAAGAATATACCTAAATCTCAGGAGAGGCAGCGTATAAGATTTCATGAGCTTAGTGCAATGAAAAAACACTATCGGGATCAAATTCCCAACATATCAATGATCTTGATCAGTTATAATCCAAGTAAAATACCAAAAATATCAAAAGGGAACGTGCATTGAAAAAACGTGATTGGGATTTAAAATCCCCACAATAAAACTACAAAATAATCAAGGAAGAATATTGTCCATTGATGTAGATTTCAGGGCAAATTAGGACCCTCAGATCTAGAAGTTACTCAAGGTTTAATCGGGGAATATCATTTTGGGAGAATTGAGAAGTGGGAAAAGTGAATAACTCAAAGTCTCGAAGGATGAAATGAATCTAGACCATTGATCTAGAACTGATCATAGTCGTTGGATCAACGATTCATGATATCCCAAAATAGACGAATTCCCAAATATCGTTGGATCGTGTTAGGATTTTTCGCATCAAAGAAGGATCGTTAGATGAAGGAAAGATACTCAAGCTTTATTCAGGGAATCTCAGTTAGGGATAATTGAGATTTGGGAATGAATAACACAAAGTCCCGAAGGTCGAAATGAATCTAGACCATTTATCTATAATTGATCAAAGTCATTGGATCAAAGATTCATGAGATCCCGAAATAGCCGTATTCCTAATGACTGTTGGATTGTGTTAATATTTCCACATCAAAGAAGGATCATTAGACGAAGACAAATTACTTGAGGTTTAATCGAGGAATCTCACTCTGAGAGAATTGAGAATTGGGAACGAATAACCCAAAGTCCTAAAGGCTGAATTAAATATGGAATGCTGATCTAAGAGTTGATCACAGTCATTGGATTAAGGATTCATATGAACCTACGACTAGGAGGAGGAGATATGCCACGTCAAGAGATCCATGAAATCAAAACCACGTCAACAAGGACATGTGGAGAAATGATATGGTGACAAGTTTCAAAATATAGTTGGAACTTTAGGTTATGTGAGTCACAAATATAGGTGACACGTGGAAGCCACTCGGCTAGTGCCAAGTCAGCAATGACATCAACAAGTTAAGTCACTCTAGGAGTTTGTTCTTCGAGGGAAATCAACAACTACCCAAAGTGTCGAAGGTTGAAGTCAATGATAATAGTTGATCTAAGATCTTCCGGATTCTCACATGAGCATTAGATCAAAATGTAAGTGGAAAATGGCGTAAGCACTCCCATGTTGACCACTTCGGTGCTGACCAACTTCGGTGGAAATTGGAACAACAATTACCTGGACCTTCGAACCCCCAAAGTCTTGAAGTCCTGAAGTAAATAATGGCCATCCATCTCAACATTTGATTAATTTATAGTCATTGGATTAAGTAGTGGAAGGATAGAGTAAGCGTAAATCATAAATTAACACTAACTGTTGATCTAATTGAGGAGAATTCCCGACCATCAGCAAGTATAGTTGAAGAATAGAGTTAATGTAAATTGTGAAGTAACACTAATTGTTGATATAATTTGGTAGCATTCTTGACCATTGATCAAGTACAATGGAAGGATATAGTAAAGCGTAAATGACAAAGTAACACTAACCATTGATCTACTTCATGAACGTTCTCAACTGTTGATCAAGCATAGTGGAAGGATAGCGTAAGAAGAGGTGTTAACTAACAACAAGCGATCATCACTGCTTTATGACTTATTTGGTAGAATATCATTCCAGAGGAATTGAAATACTCATATTTCTAGTAACTTGGAGTCTCAGAGTACTGAAGCTCCAAAATAAAATCTGGACCATTGAAGTTCATGGACACACGACAACTCAAGATTAACATTATGGAAGATATCACTTCAGATATAACAAGATTGGGTGAAAGAAGAGGCAAGGCTTAAATTAATAAGTTTGTGGTTCTATGCATATGATCATATGAAAAACATGGTTTGAAGGAAGCGCCTCTATAGAACTCGATTTCTGCAACATTTGCAGTGACATGTTTTTAACCAGAACAGAATAAAATGAAAAATAAGGGATTTGAAGTCTTTAAATCAAACTAATAATAATAATAATAATATAAATTATTATTATTAATTCTAATGAAAAGGTGTATGAAGAGGTGTGATGGTTCAAAGAAAGGGACATAATGCTTCAAACTCATACCTTCTAGGAGACTATATAAACAAATAAGTATGGTGAACAAAAGGTGTAGTTGAATTTGTTGAAGTATATATATTTATATATAATGGATTGAATGAAGGTTCATTCTATCAGGTCGGTGCATTTTTATAAGTTGGGTCTTGTATGAGGATTGGATTCCTCACATCTAAGTTGGATTTGAGATCAACAAGCTGGGACTTGTTATGAGGGTTGGACTCCTCATTTCTCAGTTGGATCTGAGAACTACAAGTTGGGTCTTGTAACAAAGAGTTGGGTCTCTCATAATTGCTTGAAGTTGAAGGTATTCAAAGATTGATATTATGTTTTCATTCAAGTTAAATAAATAAATAAAATATTTATATTTTATATATTGGTTGAGAAAAAGAAATAAATATATGTTGTTCAGTTAACTTATGAAAATTGGAAAATTTTCCAAAAGTTTTTTGACATTGATTCACCCCCCCCTCTCAGTGTAGAGTATACATTTCAACACAAACAAATTATGAGTTGGAAGCTCATGCTTGCAAAATCTGTTTTCCTGTATAAAACATATTTGACATTTATGATTGAAATTGTTATAAAATATATCATGATGATTGTATTTTTATAATACAAATGAGATGATCGCTATTGAATTTGGAAGATCATGAAAAAGAACACCAGAAGGAAATTGATCTCAATGATGAAGGCATGGAATGAAGAAAGTCTAGTGGACTTGTTGCAATTAGAGTTCTTGAAGCCGCAACTCTAAAACTTCATAGTCGAGTGCATTGGAGCCCTGGAGAGAAGTGGAACAACTTGAGGGGTCGCATGGCAGAGAAAGGGGTTCATTTATTTGGGTTTTACAGGATAAGAGGGAAGGAGAGATTCTTGGTTGGAACTGCTTCCAGAAATATGAATTATGAAGATCATTATACATGTTTTGGGTCAGAATGCCTATGTATAAATGTTTAATTTTAGGCCAAAGTGCCTATGCATATAAGGTTGGGTTGGATTTTCTGTGTGGATTAAGGCTAGAGGGGCCTAGATTTGTAATGTTTATAACATTGGAATGGTGTTGTGCACTAGGGACAGTGCCAAAATAAGGGAAGGGGGATGTAACACCCCCGTTTTAACCCTTTTGAACTATAATGTATTATGTAATTGTGACCTAGGATGGTAAGATGGTAAAGTTGAAAGGGGGCCAAAGTGCTTAGAAAATGTAATACTTCATATACATTAATAAAATACACCGTTGGCTGCAAGAAAAACAAGGGAAAAAGAGATAGGCGGATATTATTCCATGAGAGAGGGGGATTAAGGGGCTAAGTCTTTTTATTATATTTTATTTACCCATAATTGATTTTATGGAGAAAATGGGTTACATGATCTTCTTGGGAGGAAGGTCATGTGGTTATTATTTTCATGCAGTTATATAAACATCCCTTGTGGGATGTTCTTGGGGTTCTTCTTTTTATTCTTCTTCTTCACTCACTCACTTGTTGTTCTGGGCTCAATTGTTCTTATTCATTCATTGTTACACCCTTCTCACTATTTCTTTTTTTGGTACCTCATTCTTGCTAATTTGTGTGCTCTTGGTCTGAACATGGAAACGAATGGTTGGAAGAGGAGAGCCATTTCTAGATGGTTGTAAGAAATTATTGATCATTCCAAGAGGGAATGGATGCTTGTGTGCATGAGATTGAAGGTAGTTCAGAAAGAAATGTCCACAACTGAGAATACTTGGAGTTTCCAGTAGGGAGATTTCCTTACCAGTAGAATTGGAACCCTAGAGAGAAATGGAACAACCCGAGAGACTACATGGAAGATAAAAGTGTTCATTTCTTTGGGTTGTGCAATTTGAGGGGGAAAGAGAGCTGGAAATTCAGATTTATTGTGTGGTTGGGAAACCTGAGAGCTAGCTAGCCAACTGTTGTGTTTTTTTAGATTTGGCCTAGGACCTGTCCTTGTGGATTCATAGCCCTGGCTCGAGGGTGACCTGTTGTCGAGAGTAAAAGAACAACATTTTCTATGGTTGGGAGGAACATCCTTGGTCTGCATCCAGTTGGTGAATGTTTACTTGCAAGATAAGTGCTCTTTGTTTTTCTGTATCATGTGTATTTTGTTGTGTATTTAATTATATCTAAGATATGTATTTATAATGTGCATGTCTACTGATTAAATTTAGTGCATGGCATGTTGTTTATCTCTTTTATGTTGTAGCATTGATCTTGATAAATGCATGTGAGTCTTGCATGATTATTTTTCAAATTAATTGTTATCAGAGTTCGAAAATAGTTCAGAAGCATGTTTTGGAGTAGTGTGGCCATCATGTGGATGGTTGGGTACATTACAGATTTGGGTACCTACTCAACCTGTGGGTGGTTGGGTATGTTACATCTACCCAAAAATATTGGTGTTTATGTGTGCATGATTTGGTTTCCCATTTTGCTTCCACTAGATTTATTGAGTTGAATATTTCAACAGTGTATTTATTGTTTTGTGAGATGCTTATAATATGATTTGTAGTAAGGAAATCGCTAGATAACAAGATACTTAGGTGTTGAAGTAAGGGGATTTCAACAAAAAAAACTATCAATCCTGAGGAATCCTACCATTGAAGACTACAAGCTCCAAGGTACTATCTTATTTCTAGATCCATATCCTAGATAATATGTTGAAGTCAATAAGAAAAGATTCATCGAAGGAGGGACTTAATGATCTCCCATCAATTGAAACAAAAAATACACAGAGAGACGATGTGAAGAGATAGAATCACAGATTACAAGTGACACAGGGATGGCCAACTTGAATGATCAATAGGAAAACATATGGCTAACTCAATATTAAATTCCCTTGAACATATAGCATGATGTAATGATGATCTGGAATCATTGACTCGAGAGCACCATTGATATAGTGCAACAATGCATGAGGCATTGAATCACTCTCCATAATGACTATAAGAGTAATGAACTAGAGGCATATATGACTCATACAAATGGTATACAACTCCTAGGCAAGTTGTAACCCAACTATAATACAATGACTGAAACAAGTTCCATAGTCAAGAAAGACATGACTAACATTTCATTTTTTTAGAATACAAATCAATGGTAAACTCCCTCCCCCTCACTCTTTTTCTTAATGTCTCCTTCAAGGTTTAATGACCGTGAAAGAGAGATAAAAGTGTTCTTGATGATGTATTTTTCATATGGTTTTATGAGTCTGAAAAAGAGGTAAAATTTCACTCGATAAGTGTCTTTTTCATGGTTTAACGAGCATGAAAATGAGTTAAAAGTTTTCTCATCATGTTTCTTTTTCATAGGTTAACTATCACAAAAAAGAGTTAATTTTTCTCATCATGTTTCTTTTTCATAGTTTAACTATCACAAAAAAGAGTTAAAAGTTAGGTCACATGGAGAGAACAAGTGGTTGAACATCATGCTTCTATGTTCCAAGTGCATAGAAATGACCTAGGAAAAATGAATGCAGACAAGGTACTCGAAAGTGAGGTCCACTCATAGCAGTGATTCTCTCCATGGGTAATGGTCACAAAACTGAGGCAAGCAAATACAAAAGGAAATGGGTCAAGTGTGACTACAATGGGAGTAAGTAGGATAAAGGGAAATATCAATGTAGTTGGAGGCACCAACACATATGTAGAAAATGCATAGGTGGTCGTAAAGTAACATAAAAGTGATGGGAACCCCCTCATGATATGGCAAGAACAGAGATGAAGATATAGAAATAATCTCAACATTGATTCATGGAAAGTCTATTGGAAAGATCCTAAGCCTACATGAAATCACAACATGAGCACTAGATGTCAATTAGGGTGCCAACTAGGGTTCCCATGGAGGGTATGCACTATTGTTCAAGTTACGATGGGAAAAATTAGAGTGTATAATGTTGGAACCTAACGGGATTGAACCTAAGGTTTTGTGACAGAAACATGGGCGGTTAATAATGAAAACCTTGGATGAAAGAAAAAACGTATTTGTATATGCCAGTTCGAAACATGTACCTCAAGTTCAGTGGATGTCATTATAAAAAAATACCAAAAACAATTCCACGGAGTCCTGTAAAACTCACCCATAAATACTATAATTGGGGTTACAATGCATAGTGACATCTTAAAAAATGAATGTTTTTGTATTTTTTGTATATGATATATGGAAAACAAAAAACAATCACACCACACACCTATGTACAAAGCACTATGCATCCTAGTGCTTTACACAAAGTAGATCCCATTACTAGTCTCCGACCAAGGATTCTTATCATCATCGAAAAACTCATGGGCCATTTTTGACATCATGTGGAAGACCATACCAGGGCCACACCACATAGAATCAAGTATCCATGCACAAATATCTTGATGGTGAGTATTCTTGTGAGATATGGAAACTCCTTGATGATTCCCATCAAGACATAAATGAGCTATGAGACATTGATCTTTGGTATTAATGAGAGCATAGAAATTGGTGGTAAGTTTTGGACAACATATTTTAGTCATAAAGATATCAAGACTGGGAATTTCACTAGATGCCCTAGAAAATTCCCCTAGTCATATATCAAAACTCATCATGTTAACCCTCATAGTTATTGAACCTGGAAGGATGAATGCTTGGTGATGCTCATATTACCTTGGATTATCAATGGAATCTATGACTTCTAGGATTTTCTCATATGAAGGAAACTCAAAATCGAGGAAATCATGTGAACTTGGAGAGTCAACAACCTTGTGGGTAGATTAGGATGATCATATTCCCTATTGAGATGTATTTTTTGACTAGTGTCAACAAACACTAATTGAATCCCATGATCAATTGTTGGGAGAATGTCCCAATAAGGTAACCATGAGCATAAAATATCTTTCTTAGAAGAAATTGAACACTTGGGATATGATGCCACATAATTCACTCGCGGAGGTGTAGAGTTCACCTAAATACTAGGAACATAAAATGGGGTAGTATGGAATAATGGCGAGGAAGGGTGGTGATTATCATATGAAATTTGATATATGGTGACAATGATTCCATTGTGAGGAAAATACATCACTTGAAAGAGAGTATAGACCACAACATCATAGCATTGAAATAATCATGCCCAAGAATCATATTGAAGTATAATGGGACATTCACCACTATCATATCAACCATATAGTATTCTCACCTAATGTGATAGCCAATTGAGGAAGAATTCCTAAATATTCAGTAGGTATTCTATTTAAATCCACTAACTTACTACGAGTTGACACAAGATGATTGGGAGAACTAATATCTTTCCAAGCCAAGGAGGAAAAATTCTTGTAGAGTCTTCTTGATCTACTATACAATGGTAAATGTTTTTTAAATACGCTTCAACATTTATTTTGAAATGTTTAGAAGGAGGAAGGAAAGGGTAAAAAATTGTTGGCATGTTTTATAGGCAGCGTATGCTTGTCATTGATGGAAAGTACAACAGTGATGATGTCTTGAGTACAGGAAGAATGTAACAGACGGGCACCAGAAGTATTTTGGGAAGATGTTGCAGAGCAAGCTCGATAAGATCAGAAGAGATAGTGCAGAGGATGGTTGGCATGCTTTACAGGCAGTATGTGCTTGTCACTGATGGCAAGATCAGAGTATGCAGCGAAGGAAAAACAAGGACACAGTAAGCTAAGGATGAATTAGTGCAGATTCAAACAAAGTGCCTAAGATCGAGAGGAGAAGCATCAATGATCGTTGGATCCCATTTAATTTCCAGAAAGAAGGAGGACCGTCGAATCATATTGTAGACAAGAAGAATGCACATAAGAGAAGTACAGATCTTAGGCGTCAGATCTGAACATAAGTTTCGACCATCATTGGATCAGGAAGAACCTGCACGTTCTTTAAAGTGCACGATCGAAGCGGTGGTCCAACTCCATTTCGGAGTTTTGGCTATCAGGATTTCGGATATCGGGAGATGGAAATGTCAAGGTTCTTTACAACATGAGTCCCGAAATCGCGAAATGCAAAATCCTGAAACAAACACGTCAGCAAACCACGTTAGCTAAGAACACGTGACACAACCAGGCAATGACAAGTGTCAAGCTGGTTCAACATTTCAAACACATGTAAGTCACGAATCAGAGTGACACGTGGAAGTTATTCGACACGTGTCAATCCACATGTGATGTCATCAGGTTTACATCACTTCGAGGTTTCGTGAATCCCAACTTGGAGAGTCAAGAAACAATACCACAGGAATGCCGAATTCACGATATGTGAAATCACAAAACAATCTTGGAGTCTTGGCTATCGTGACTTGGAGTAACGAGAACCTCCATCTAAGGAATTATGAGATGCGAATTCACGATGAGATCTGGACCGTCAATACACCAAGATTCTGGACCGTTGATCTAAGCTCCATCTCGGAATCTCGCCTATCGCGACTTGGAATGACAAGAACCTCCATCTAAGGAATTGCGAGATGCGAATTCACGATGAGATCTGGAACATCAATACACCAAGATTATGGACCATTGATCTAAGCTCCATCTCAGAGTCTCACCTATCTTGACTTGGAGTGACGAGAACCTCCATTTAAGGAACAACAAGATGCGAATTCACGATGAGATTTGGACCGTCAATTCATCGAGATCGTGGATCGTTGATAAGGGTCGATGAAGGTCATAAGTTCACGAAAATACCGAAAAGGTGAAATGGATGTAGCCTGTGGTCACATCGGTGGAAGATGGGGGAAGGAGCAAGTGCAGACAATCTCCTTTTCGGAGTTTTGGGGATCGCGACTGGGAGTGTCGAGACACTTGGTCACACGAATGTTGAATTGTCGAATGCCGAAATGCCGAAACGAATGCAAGATCCCATGGAGCCTATCCAATGGTGCAGGTGAATTTGAGTATGATTGGAGGGCTAATGTTTCTCTTCACAG
>SNQJ01S0034580.1:115462-128463 GCA_010110895.2 Picea sitchensis
TTGTTGAGTATACATTTCAACACAAAAAAATTATGAGTTGGAAGCTCATGCTTGCGAAATCTGTTTTCCTGTATAAAACATATTTGACATTTATGATTGAAATTGTTATAAAAATATATCATGATGATTGTATTTTTATAATACAAACAAGATGATGGCTATTGAATTTGGAAGCTCGTGAAAAACAACACCATAAGGAAATCGAGCTCAATGATGAAGGCATGGAATGAAGAAAGTCTAGTGGACTTGTTGCAGTTAGATTTCTTGAAGCCACAACTTTGAAACTTCATAGTCGAGTGCATTGGAGCCCTGGAGAGAAGTGGAACAACTTCAGGGGTTGAATGGTAGAGAAAGGGGTTCACTTATTTGGGTTTTGCAGGTTGAGAGGGAAGAAGAGATTGTTGGTTGGAACTGCTTCCGGAAATATGAATTATGAAGATCATTATACATGTTTTGGGTGAGAATGCCTATGTATACATGTTTAATTTTAGGCCAAAGTACCTATGCATATAAGGTTGGGTTGGATTTTCTGTGTGGATTAAGGCTAGAGGGGCCTATATTTGTAATGTTTATAACATTGGAATGGTGTTGTGCACTAAGGACAGTGCCAAAATAAGGGAAGGGGGATGTAACACCCCAATTTTAACCCTTTTGAACTATAATGTATTATGTAATTGTGACTTAGGCTGGTAAGATGGTAAATTTGAAAGGGGGCCAAAGTGCTTAGAAAATGTAATACTTCATATACATTAATAAAATACACCGTTGGTTGCAAGACAAACAAGGGAAAAAGAGATAGGGGGATATTATTCCACGAGAGAGGGGGATTAAGGGGCTAAGTCTTTTTATTATATTTTATTTACCCATAATTGATTTTATGGAGAAAACGGGTTACATAATCTTCTTGGGAGGAAGGTCATGTGGTTATTGTTTTCATGCAATTATATAAAAATCCCTTGTGGGATGTTTTTGGGGTTCTTCTTTTTATTCTTCTTCTTCACTCACCCACTCGTTGTTCTGTGCTCAATTGTTCTTATTCATTCATTGTTAAAACCTTCTCACTCTTTCTTTTTTTGGTGCCTCATTCTTGCTAATTTGTGTGCTCTTGGTCTGAACATGGAAATGAATGGTTGGAAGAGGAGAGCCATTTCTAGATGGTTGTAAGAAATTACTGATCATTCCAAGAGGGAATGGATGCTTGTGTGCATGAGATTGATGGTAGTTCAGAAAGAAATGTCCACAGCTGAGAATCCTTGGAGTTTCCAATAAGGAGATTTCCTTACCGGTAGAACTGGAACCCTAGAGAGAAATGGAACAACCCGAGGGACTGCATGGAAAATAAAAGTGTTCATTTCTTTGGGTTGTGCAATTTGAGGGGGAAAGAGAGCTGGAAATTAAGATTTATTGTGTGGTTGGGAAACCTAAGAGCTAGCTAGCCAATTGTTGTGTTTTTTTAGATTTGGCCTAGGACCTGTCCTTGTGGATTCATGGCCTTGGCTCGAGTGTGACCTATTGTCGAGAGTAAAATAACAACATTTTCTATGGTTGGGAGGAACGTCCTTGGTCTGCAACCAGTTGGCGAATGTTTACTTGCAAGATAAGTGCTCCCTGTTTTTCTGTATCATGTATATTCCATTTCGTATTTAATTATATCTAAGATATGTATTTATAATATGCCTATCTACTGATTAATTTCCGTGCATGTCATGTTGTTTATCTCTTTTATGTTGTAGCATTGATCTTGATAAATGCATGTGAGTCTTGCATGATTATTTTTCAAATTAATTATTATCAAAGTTTGAAAAAAGTTCAGAAGCATGTTTTGGAGTAGTGTGGCCATCATGTGGATGGCTGGGTACATTACAGATTTGGGTACTTTCTCAGCCTATGGGTGGTTGGGTATGTTACATCTACCCAAAAACATTGGTGTTTATGTGTGCATGATTTGGTTTCCTGTTTTGATTCCACTAGATTTATTGAGTTTAATATTTCAACAGTGTATTTATTGTTTTGTGAGATGCTTATAATATGATTTGTAGTAAGGAAATCAATAGATAACAAGATACTTAGGTTTTGAAGTAAGGGGATTTCAACAAAAAAAAAACTATCGATCCTAAGGAATCCTACCATTGAGGACTACAAGCTCCAAGGTACTATCTTATTTCTAGATCCATATCCTAGATAATATGTTGAAGTCAATAAGAAAAGATTCATCAAAGGAGGGCCTTAATGTATCTCCCATCAATTGAAACAAAAAATACACAGAGAGACGATGTGAAGAGATAGAATCACAAATTACAACTGACATGGGGATGGACGACTTGAATGGTCAATAGGACAACATATGGATAACTCAATATTAAATTCCCTTGAACATATAGCATGATGTAATGATGACCTGGAAGCATTGACTCAAGAGCACCATTGCTATAGTGCAACAACACATGAGGCATTGAATCACTCTCCATAATGGCTAGAAGAGTAACCAGCTAGAGGCATATATGACTCATACAAATGGTATACGACTCCTAGGCAAGTTGTAACCCAACTATAATACAATGACTGAAACAAGTTCCATGGTCAAGGGAGACATGACTAACATTTCATTTTTTTAGAATACAAATCAATGGTAAACTCCCTCCCCCTCACTCTTTTTCTTAATGTCTCCTTCAAGGTTTAATGACCGTGAAAGAGAGATAAAAGTGTTCTTGATGATGTATTTTTCATATGGTTTTATGAGTCTGAAAAAGAGGTAAATTTTCACTCGATAAGTGTCTTTTTCATGGTTTAACGAGCATGAAAATGAGTTAAAAGTTTGCTCATCATGTTTCTTTTTCATAGGTTAACTATCAAAAAAAAGAGTTAAGTTTTCTCATCATGTTTATTTTTCATAGTTTAACTATCACAAAAAAGAGTTAAAAGTTAGCTCATATGGAGAGAACAAGTGGTTGAACATCATGCTTCTATGTTCCAAGTGCATAGAAATGACCTAGGAAAAATGAATGCAGACAAGGTACTCGAAAGTGAGGTCCACTCATAGCAGTGATTCTCTCCATGGGTAATGGTCACAAAATAGAGGCAAGCGAATGCAAAAGGACATGGGTCAAGTGAGACTACAATGGGAGTAAGCAGGATCAAGGGAAATATCAATGTAGTTGTAGGAACCAACACATATGTAGAAAATGCATAGGCGGCTGTAAAGTAACATAAAAGTGATGTGAACCCCCTCATGATATGGCAAGAACAAAGATGAATATATAGAAAGAATCTCAACATTGATTCATGACAAGTCTATTGGAAGGATCCTAAGCCTACATGAAATCACAACATGAGCACTAGATTTCAATTAGGATGCCAACTAGGGTTCCCATGGAGGGTATGCACTATTGTTCAAGTTACGATGGGAAAACTCAGAGTGGATAATGTTGGAACCTAACGGGATTGAACCTAAGGTTTTGTGACAGAAACATGGGTGGTTAATAATGAAAACCTTGGATGAAAGAAAAAAAGTATTCCTATATGCTAGTTCGAAATATGTACCTCAAGTTCAGTCAAATTCATTATAAAAAAATACCAAAAACAAATCCACGGAGTCTTGAAAAACTCACCCATAAATACTATAATTGGGGTTAAAATGCATAGTGAAGTCTTAAAAAATGATTTTTTTTGGTATTTTTTGTATATGATATATGGAAAACAAAAAACAGTCACACCACACACCTATGTACAAAGCACTATGCATCCTAGTGCTTTACACAAAGTAGAGCCCATTACTAGTCTCCAACCAAGGATTCTTATCATCATCGACAAACTCATGGGCCATTTTTGACATCATGTGGAAGACCATACCAGGGCCACACCACATAGAATCAAGTCTCCATGCACAAATATCCTGATGGTGAGTATTCTTGTGAGATATGGAAAATCCTTGATGATTCCCATCAAGACATAAATGAGCTATGACACATTGATCTTTGGTATTAATGATAGCATATAAATTGGCGGTGAGTTCTGGACAAGATATTTTAGTCACAAAGATATCAAGACTGGGAATTTCACTACATGGCCTAGAAAATTCCCCTAGTCCTATATTAAAACTCATCATGTTAACCCTCATAGTTATTGAACCTGGAAGGATGAATGCTTGATGATGCTCATATTACATTGGATTATCAATGGAATACGTGACTTCTAGGATTTTCTCATATGAAGGAAAATCAAAATCAAGGAAATCATGTGAACTTGGACAATCAACAACCTTGTGGGTAGATTAGGACGATCATATTCCCTATTGAGATGTATTTTTTGACTAGTGTCAATAAACACTAATTGAATCCCATGATCAATTGTTGGGACAATGTCCCAAGAAGGTAACCATGAGCATAAAATATCTTTCTCAAAAGTAAATGAACACTTGGGATATCATGCCATATAATTCACTCGTGGAGGTGTAGAGTTCACCTAAATACTAGGAACATAAAATGGGGTAGTATGGCATAATGGTGAGGAAGGGTGGTGATTATCATATGAAATTTGATATATGGTGGCAATGATTCCATTGTGAGGAAAATGCATCACTTGAAAGACAGTATAGACCAAAAAATTCATAGCATTGAAATAATCATGCCCAAGAATCATATTGAAGTATAATGGGACATTCACCACTATCATATCAACCATATAGTATTCCCACCTAATGTGATAGCCAATTGAGGAAGAATACCTAAATATTCACTAGGTATTCTATTTAAACCACTAACTTACTACAAGTTGACACAAGATGATTGGGAGAACTAATAGCTTTCCAAGCCAAGGAGGAAAAAATCTTGTAGAGTCTCCTTCATCTACTATACAATGGTAAATGTTTTTTAAATAAGCCTCAACATTTATTTTGAAATGTTTAGAAGGAGGAAGTAAAGGGTCAAAAATACTATTCTAATAAAATGAAACACTCCTATAACTTGGAGGGAGCATGCTTGAGGTGAGTGGGATGACCCCTTGTTCAATGCTTCCAAGTCATCATACATTCAATCAAAAGAATCCAAAGACCTAGGATGAAAATATGATATAATTACAACACTCTTATAACAGAGAAGTCCACACTTCTATTGGTAAGTCACCTTTTGAATATTTCTTTGGATATTTGACACCTTCACCCTTAGATGTTGTATACATACAATAAGGAGGACCGAGGGAGGAACTTATAGGAGATTCATTGAGAGAAAAATAAATTGTTGATAATATTAGGAAAATCCATTTGCAGGTATATGAGATGTTGAAGAAGTAATAGGAAAAATACAAGGCTAGACATGATTAAAAAATAACCAAGAAATCATTCAAAGTGAGAGACAGAGTTTGGTTACAGCTGGACAAGGAAAGACTACAAGGTCCTGGTAAGAATATCAAGGCTATGTGGTATGGACCTTTCAAGATATTGGAGAATATGGGAGATAGTGCCTAGAGACTCAGTATACCCCCATACATGCACATTTACTCAGTAGTGAATGTGTATAATCTCAAACTCTATGATACTTCTATAATTTTTAAACCTATGAAGTCAATTCAAGCATACAGATTCTTAAAAAAAATAAAAATTAATCAATGGCTCATACACATAGTACACAAAGATTTACAATGGAAACCCTTAATCGAGAGAAAACCATCGTTCCTTGGTTCCGCACCTCTCAGCCATGTCTCTCACAAAGTGGTATTGGACATCAATATGCTTTGTATTTGAATGATAAGTTGGGTTCTTTCCAAGGAATATTGCACTCTGACTATCACAATATAATCTTACTACTTGTTGTACCAACCCAATACCTGAACACAATCTATGTAACCATACCACTTCCTTGCTTTCATATATGGCTACCGTGTATTCAACTTCTATAGTTAAGAGTGCCAGTACAACTTGTGTTTTTCTCATCCAACTGATTTCTCCTCCAAATAGGTTAAACACATACCCTCCTGTAGATCTTATACAATATAGATCTCTATCCCATTCTACATCAACAAACCCATCTATGTCCAACACTCTATCCAATCATGGTCTTCCTTGGTAGGACAATCCATAACTATAAGTGCCACACAAATACATGAAAATCCTCTTTACTATTTTCCAATGCTCCTTCCCTCATTTTGACATATACCTTCTCAAAACTCCCACTGCATGTCCAATGTCCCATCTAGTACATAACATTGCATACATCCAGTTGCCAATCGCATTAGCATATGGAACATGGGACGTGTAATCTTCCCCTTCCTATGTCTTGGTACACTGATATGCAGATAACTTTACACCTACATGAATAGGAACCTTGATTGGCTTAATTTCCTTCATATTAAACCTCTGTAATATTGTCTCAACATATTTTCTCTGAGTCAACTAGATTTTTCGGTTTTCATGATATGTTTTAATATTCATTCCTAGAATGAAGTTAGGACCATTGATATCCTTCATGTCAAATTTGAAGGATAGTTGTGATTTCACCTCCTCAATAACATCCATTTTATTTCCTACCACCAACATGTCATCAACATACAACACTACATAAATGAAGTGATTAGCAACCCGCTTGGAATATACATAGTGATCATCCCTGCTTCATATAAATCCTAGTCCAAGGATGTATGTGTCAAAATTTTGGTACCACATCCTAGGTGATTGCTTTAGAACATATAGTGACTTATTTATCTTACAAAATATCTCTTTCTTTCCCTTCACTGTAAATCCTTTTGGTTGTTTCATGTAGATTTTTTCTTCCAAATATCCATGTAGGAATGTTGTCTTCACATCCATATGTTCTAATTCAAAAAAAAAAGTAGCAACAACAGATAAAAGAATTATAATATAAATTAACTTGGCAACAAGAAAAAAAAATCACCAAATTCAATTCCCTCTACCTAGGAATAACCTTTTTCTACTAACTCAGTTTTTTATTTATCCACTTTACAATCTACATTCAACTTCTTCTTGAACACCCATTTGTTTCCAATGGTGTTTTTTCTCGTTGGAAACTCAAATAGATCCCATGCCTCATTCGTATCCAAGGCATCCATCTCTTCAACCATGGACTTCTTCTAGAGTTTACTATCCTTTGAATTCACTGCTTCCCTCATAGTTTTTGGATCATCATCAATAATAGATAAAGAAAAATTAGCATGAAAATTAGGTGGACTATACCTTTTTGTTTTCCTTCTTTCCCTCATTGATATCCTCAATATTCACGTGTGAGGTTCTTCTTATTATTATTCATCTTCCTTTGTTGATTCAAATTTTTCATCATGCAAATGAAACTCTATTTTCTCGGGTTCTTCTTTCCTTGGTAGGAATTCTTGTTTGGGGACATCTTTAACCTCTCTAAAACCAACATCCCAACCATAAATAATCTTCTTAGTTTTTTGGTTCCAAAGCTTATAACCTTTCATACCGTTTTTATAACCAATAAAGATACACTTTTCAGCTTGATTATTCATCTTACTCCTATTTTTCTTTGGAACATGTACATAGGCATCACAACCAAACACTCTGAGATGTTCAAGAGAAGGTTTCTTACTAGTCCATACCTCATGCAGATTTTTGTCCACCAACATTGATGAGGGTGATCTATTTACCAAGTAACATGCAATACCCACTGCCTCTGCCCATAATTCTTGTCCTAACCCAACACCACTGAGCATGTTCCTTTCTTTTTTCCATCAATTTCTTCTTCATCCTTTCTACAAAATCATTCCGTTGAGGTGTGTATGGAGTAGTCTTCTTCCTTTATATATGGTAATTCTTACATAAATCTTTGAATTAATTCCCACATAATTCTCCATTATTTTCCATCCTCAAAACCTTTATTTTATTCTCCGTCTGATTTTCGACTAGAGCCTTAAAATATTTAAATTTATCAAATACCTCATATTTCTTGCTAAGAAAATAAATCCAAGTGTTCCTTGAGAAATTGTCTATGAATGAAACATAATACACATATTTACCTAATCATGGTGTAGGCACATGTTCGAACAAATCACTATGTATCAACTCTAAGATTCCCTTTTCTCTTATAGCACCGAATGAGAATCCTACTTGATTATGTTTACCATATATGCAATGTTCACATAAATCAAAATCTAGGATGAAATTAAACATATATTCAACCATACCTTTACTGTGTAGTGTTCAAATTCCCTTTTCCCCAATATGTCCTAGTCTTTGATGCCATAGCATGGTCTTGTTTCCAGGCATAGTATGGATCCTATATTCTTTATTTCTCTGCTCAAAGACAATAAAACTATTACACCCATCAGTATAAGTTCTTTCCAAAAAATTTACACAGTTCCACACTAAACTCCCCTCATCAACACCATTTCTCCTCGTACCATATTGCAAGCACCCTTTCCTAATAAAGTGTTCACACCTGCATCATCTAACTTTATTACAGATATTAGGCTCTTGGCTAGATATGGAATGTGAATAACTCCAGGGAGATTTCTAATACTTCAATATTTTAGCAACAACTTATCCCTTCCATGTCCCATGTACATGCATCATTTCATATGAATCCTCACAGGGAGTGGTTCAATGAATATGAAAATTATGATGGTGGTGATGTCCCATGATTTTGGCTATTGAGTCATCTCCTAGGAAGACATCCCCACCATCATACTTTTCATATTCATTGAACCATTCCCTGTGAGGATTCATATGAAATAATGCACCTGAGATGATCAACCATACATCATGATCTGCATGTGTACATGTATATGATATGTGAACATCACCTCCTTCTTTTGTGGAGTTTTTTGCCTCTATCGAAGGAGAATCATTAGATTCATTTACTTTATCAACTTTCTTAGACCTGGAATCTTTATTATAATGCCTAGCTTTACCACATTTCCATCATTTCCTCAAATATTTTCATGGGGATTTTGATCTACCTTTATATTTAGATATTTCCCCCTCTCCCCCTTGAAGAATTATTTGTATTCCTATCTTGGGGATGAACTCTTACAAATAAATAATTTGTGCTATGACTATCCATAGTTTTCCACCTCATCTCTTTTGATAACAAGGATGCAACTATATCCTCATGATTCAATGCATATTGTGTGGCACTAACAATTGCTACAACTATTGGATATAGTGTCATTAATATATTGTCAATGATGTCAACAGTTGATATCATTGATGTTATGATAAGTTGGTATGACGAATTGTCATTGATATCAATAGTATTTTGTTAGCATATAATGGTTGATGTCAAACAATTGGACAATATGAAGAGATTAAATCTCAGGAGAGTTAGAAAATGAAAATAAAAGTTACAGTATGATGATATGCAGAGATAAAATCTTAGGAGGGTGAGCGAATGAATATCAAAGCTCAAAAGAGATGGAGAGATGAATCTCAAAAGAATCGTTGGAGGACTAGTCAATGATCAGATCAGATCAAGACTGTTGATACACATGCGAAGCTAGGGTGACGAATTAAATCACTATCAAGTTGTGATTCCGCAATCCACATCGACCGTCAATTGTCACTCGCCAAATAGAGCTACAGTTCATGACAAAATGAAGAAAGGGTAAATTGAAAAAACCCATAAAATGATTTTATCCTAAGTTCGGCGGTGACATGACAGTTTTGGTGCTTTGTGTTAAAGGGTGTGATAATCTCAGCGACCAATAATTTGGCGCTCAGATATACGGTCGACGGGGAATATTGGACCCCCCCGACCTTTCTACCTTTAACGGTTGGGGGGAGGTCCGAGTTGGTGGTTTTTCCTGAGCAGGGCCCTCATAACGTGTTTCCTTCCTGTTAAATCGGACCCCCCTCACTCCTTACCACTTACCACCTACCCTCCCCTCTGAGTAAACCACCAAACCACTCATCCATACCACCTCCGCGCTCCGCCGCCACACTCCACTACCCTGCCTACATGTCACACTCATGCAAAGCACGAAGTCACGAAGTAAATGGTGGCCATCCATCTTAATGCTTGATTAATTCCTAGCCATGGGATTAAGCAGTGAAAGGATGAGTGTAAGGATCAAATCTGACCATTGATCAAGTTCCATGAAATAAACCATCCGATCTGATTCGAAAATATGAAAATTTGAAATCTCGAAGTTCCCGACTGTCATCCATCTCATCAGGGGATTAAATCATGATCGTTGAATTGATAAGCTCTCAAGAACTTGTTTGTCCTAGAATCTGTTCACTGCCATTGGTCATATAGAATAACATATTTAAAAGGTAGAATATAATATGTCACTAAATTTGATAAAGCCTGTGGTTTTGTATCACTCGGTCACATGTAATGGTTTGAAGGAAGCGCCTCTGCAGAACTTAGTTTCTGTAAATAAATTGCAGAGATTCAGGATCGAGTTAAAAGGATGAAATTGATCAATAATTGTGATCAATTTATGAAAAGCCTTCATGGTAAAAATAATAAAACAATGATTATGGTTAAGTTAAATGAAGAGGTGAGATGGTCCAAACAAAGTGACATAGTGTATCACTCTCACACTGTTTTGAAGATTATATAAACGAGGAATATTGTTGATAATATCATGACTCTGCAGACTGAATCATAAGATATATTAATCAGAGAAGAAGATAAAGATGCAGTAAATAATTGATACAGAAGTTTCCCCGGATTCAGAAAATAAGGGTGGTTGGGTGGTGAAAGGGAAGGTTGGTGCCTACAGAGGAAGTCGGTGCTTCCTTGTCAGTTGTAGCTGACTAAACAGGGGGTCGAAGTCTCCTACCAATTGGTGCTAGTGAACAAGCGTGTGGGTGCATCCTAATCAGTTGGTGTTGATCGAAAAGGAAGAATATCTCCCTTTTATGTAACATGTAAAACAAAATTTTGCAGTTAATAGAAAACAGTTTTTCGTTTTCCCATTTGGGTTCCACGATAAAATATTTTGTTAAAATTTTGTTTGCATTAACAAAAGAAAAATTGATATAATAATTGTGTCACTGATTCATGCCCCCGCCCTCTCAATGACAGGATTTGATCCTTCAATTGGTATCAGAGCGGGTCTCTTCACAAAAGGTTTAAATCACTTGAAGAGGAATGTACATTAGAATGGAGCAACAATTGAAGATGTCATAAAAAATCCCCCTATTTAATGGTGAAGAGTATTTCTTCTGGAGTGTTAGAATGAAAATCTATTTGATGTCCATCAGACTAGAAGTATGGACATTAGTGGAAAATGGATATGATGTTCCAAAAGCCACTCCCATAGAAGTAGAAGACAAGAAAATTTTTGGGGAACATGCAAAGGCTTTAAACACACTACAAACTGGACAGAGTAAGAAAATCCTTTCTAAGCTACTAAACTATAATAATGGAAAACAAATCTGGGATAAATTGGAAACCATATATGTAGAAGATTCCAAGGTAAAGAGGGCCAAACTCCAGACTCTTAGAGTACAATATGAAGGTCTGAAAATGAAGGATGAAGAGAATATCTTAGAGTACTTCGAAAGAGATGATAATATTGTTAATGCAATTAGAGGATTGGGAGTAGAAGTGTCAGACAATGAGCTAGTTGAAAAAGTACTAAAAAGACTATCTATTCTATACAATCCTAAAGTGTCTTCTCTTGAAGATCGGGAAAATCTAGATAAAATCACCATGGATGAATTGTATGGAATCCTCACAACCTATGTGTAACAACCCTAGTTGAATAAATGTTTAAGGATTATTAAGTAAAAATTAATTAGGGTATTAATTGTCTTAATATGGTATTAATTAAACAAGATTGGTATAATGATACTAATTAAATAATTATTAATTAATTAATGGTTGCAATTTGATTAATTAATTGATTAATTAATTACATGTTACATTCATTGACATGGGTATTAAATTAATAGGGATAATAAATTATAAGTTAATTTGTTAAATACTTACGTACACGGGAAGGGATAAGACATTGAATATAAAGGGATAAGAAATTGATTATGAGGGGATAAGGTAATAAATGGGTGGGTAAGGAAGTAAATGCATGAGGTGGTGAAGGAAGGATATGGAGGGGGAGGAGGTTTACGAAGGGCATTATCATTCGACGAGAGATTTTGGGGATTGATTTTTGGGGGGATCTCTTGGATTTGCAGAGAGGGGAGTTGAGTTTTGGAGTCGGATTGGATGAGTACAGGCACCGGTTTGCTGGAGGTTTTGGGCACAGGGGCCAGGATATCCATATGATATCTTGGAGTTAGGTAGTTGTCCTAGTTGGTAGGGAGGATAGTAGGTTTGGGCAGTGTTGGTCAGTGCATCAGGCAAAAGGAAGGCAACAACAAGGCAACAAGGTGAATTAGCATCAGACCCAGGTAATTTAAATTGTGTATTTGTTTTATTTTTCTATAAAATTTTATTATTGTTGATAAATTTATATGTGAATGTGTTCAATTAAAGAAATATTTGAATTTTACTATTTTTCTCAATTAAAAGAAATTAGTGAATTTTCTGAAATCAATATTGTTACAATTTATGTAATTATTTGACGTTAAATCTATTCGGCCCCTACATATGGTATCAGAGATTTTGTTTGAAATCTGGGCCTAAGGGCCAAAACTCCAAGATCTAACTCCATATATGCTTAACCTGCAAACAAAACACAGAAATTTTAATATATATAAAAAAAAAAAATGCAATACGAATTTTAACTACTAGGGTTGTTACAATTAGAGCACAGACATCTCAAATTTCTCCAAAATTGTCAGTCGAGGACCAGAACAAACTGAAACTGCCATAAACCCTCTAGGCCATTTTCTCATTCCACATTCCAGTTCCAAGATAGTAGTCCAAGAATGTCATAAATACAATCCAAAAACACCAAACTGTTAGAGACTTAATGCGACTACCAAGTTTTCAGACAAAAATGCCTACATGAGAATGAAGATATTTATATCTGAAGCTGAGATGCTATTTGGCATCGCTCCTAGAAAAGATAAAATATGTTTATGGGTATTATCGAAATACCCAGGCATATAAAATCCAGTT
>SNQJ01S0034581.1:0-17921 GCA_010110895.2 Picea sitchensis
GTTATGTCACATTGTAATATTCATCATGGATAACTTATGTTCAATTGTTAGGTTCATCATGGATAACTTATGTTCAATTGTTAGGTTCATCAATGGTTATGTTGCATTTTGAAGTTCATCAAGGGTTATGTCACATTAAGTTTGAATGATTTTGGTTGGCCATGGTTGACCATGAAACCCGTATTTTCATTAAATTTGGATTAATTCTAGTCTAATCATCTTCAAAGATAGGCCAAAAATATCCTTTATAAAGTCCAAATTAAGGTTTCTAAAGTGCAAAATCTAATTCCAAAAGTGTCAATATGAAGTTCCAAAACCACACTTTTCGATTCAATATTGGCACTTTTGGAACTAGATTTTGCACCTTTTGAATCTAATATAGACACTTCTGAAACTGAATTTTTCAATTTTGAAAGCCCATATTGGCACTTTTAGACTCTGATTTTGCACTTTTAAAACCTGATATTAGCACTTTTAGTATCTGATTTTGCACTTTTGAAAATTGATATTCGCAGTTTCAAAATCTTATTTTGCAATTTTGGAATCTGATATTGGCACATCTAGAACCGAATTTTGCACTTTATAAAACTCAATTTTGAACTTAATTATCAATCACATTTAATACATATCATTCAAAGTTTTTAAAATGAGTTACATGTCACCTACAAGCACTCGTCATCTATGTTTTCATAATTATATGTCTTTGTAATTATATAGATCTTTTCATTGTCCCATAGATTACTTTCCATGGAGTCATTCATATGAACTATGTTTCGACATAGTTACAATTCTTTGTAATTATATAGATATGTTCATCTTCCCATAGATTAGTTTCCATGAAGTTGTCCACAAGAATTGTGTTTCTACAATCTCAACTACCATTAAATATAATGTTTCAAAATATTTACCCAAACAATTTAATATTGAGCACAATTCCATAATTTATTTTCTCATTAACCCCACTGTAATTTTGACACAAATATTTTGACATAATAAAAAATAACAAATATAAATACTTGTGAATCGATCCTTATAAAAAAAAATCATTAGTTCATTTTTGTTTATATGGAAATACTATAAACAAATTGAAAGTACCACTAAATTTATTAAACATAACTTAAAATAAAAAAATTAAATATTATTAACCATATGAAACATTGTCACACATAGAAAATATTAGTAAAATAGACTAAATACTAAAAAAAAAATCTCTATAAACGTCAATGGATGGTTAATTTGTTACACTTCTCTTAATCATATTTTCTATACGGATATTAACTAAAAAATTACAAATGCAAGATTTTGCATTTCAACTGATAAAAAAATAATAATTCAAGGGCATGAATAATCATCCACTTATAAACATGGTTAGTCATATCAATAATTAACACCAATCATGGGTTAACCAATGACAAAATTTACCTGACAACCAAACCCTTCTCTTTCTAAAATACTTTTGGATTTGTTGTTATCATGATATAACCATCTTGGAGTAAAAAATGTTTCAATTCAATACCATTGTGATATATTTTTAAAACAAGATAATAATTCAAGGACATCAATATCTATCTACTTAGAAACATGGTTATTCATGTCAATAACTAACATCAATCAAAGGTTCACCAATGATAAATTTTACTTGGCATTTGAACCCTTCTCATTTTGAAATACTTCGAGATTTGTTGTTTTCACGATATAGCTATCTTGGTGTTAAAAATGTTTCAATTTAATACTGTTGTGATATATTTTTAACTCCAAGTGGTTATAAATTGAAAACAAATATAAAGGAATTTTAGGATGATAGCTAATAAAATCACCATCGTGAACTTTTCTTCTTGAGAATACTAACATTGAGTGCTAGAAAATAATTTTAGAATTGAAACCTCAACTTACAATGTTAGAAATATTTTGTGTCATTAGATGGACTCATTGACATACTTATTTTCTTCATATGTCTCTAAGTTTGGTAGTGTTTTGGGAAATTCCATTCTTTTGAAAAAAAAAACAATTCCAAAAGATTTTAAAATGATAACTAATAAAATCACCATCTTGAACTTTTCTCCTAGAGTACGGATGAGTGTCATAATGACTTTTCTCCTAGAAAATATATGAATGCTATAAAATCACCATCTTAATATTTAAAATATTCTCAAATAAAAGGCTATAAAATCACCATCTTAATATTTAAAATATTCTCAAATAAAAAGGTCTTGCATGTATCCTTATACTCATTATACTCTTTGAATTGAGTGATATGAAAGTTCAATATGACGATTTTTTAAGTGCTCAGCTAATCTCAAAATTTGTGGTCTACTATTACTTGAACAAATAGAATCTTCTTAAGTTGACAAGACTTTTAGACATTTTGTACTTATGAATTGACCATTTTTTTTAAAATGAAATAAATTGATATAAAAAACATTTTCAAGATAAACATAACATTATATGTGTAACTTCAATGAAAAAGTTTTAAAATAGAATATAATAAATAGATGACACAAATATAATTTTAAAAATATTTTCTCATTCAAATTAAAAATCAATTAACCATTTTAAAAATATTCTTTCATTATCATTATAATCTTTAAAATTAATTAACCATTTTAAAAATATTCTTTCATTATCATTATAATCTTTAAAATATTTGAATGCTTGAAATATTTTAAAAATAATTGCTCATTTAAATAAAAAAATGAATTATACTATTTTAAAAATATTATTTTATGATTATAAATGAACAAGTTTAGTTTGAAATTTTATAATAATTAAACTTAATATATAATTTTAAAAATATGTGTTTCGTCTTCCAGATGGGGTGCCACCTAGTCAGCATCAGCGGATACATGAAACCGAGTATCCAAGGGAGTTATTAATCTCGGTCGCAAGCCCACATCCCATAATCATCGCATGGCTCACACCATGCGGACAGTAATGGTAGTGCCCCTGGACATCCAGGAAAGGTTAATGGTTTCTCACGCAAGCTAGACAAGGCATACTAGTATTAGGATGTTTGTCAATTCGACTTTAATGGCTAGGGAGGTCGTCAACTCGTGGGGTAATAAGCGGGCAATTGCCCTGGTGGATTCATCCTTTCTCCCTCCACCCTAGCTCATGTTCTTCGGCTCCTCTAAGCATTTTTTCATCGTCGTCCTCTGTGTTTTTTTCTAGAACTCTCTTTCTCCTTACCCTCCTGTCACCCCACTCCTTTTCTCTGTCGCCCTCCGCAATTGTGTTGGCTTCATTGCTCCTTTTCTCTATCTAGTGAACTTTCACCATTCACTCGGCCCTCACAAGCTTCTTCTCTGCAATTTCACTGGCGCCTCTCTGCTCTCAGCCCTTTCGAGCTTTCCCAAGCATCTTCTTACCACCTCCTTTCCCTCATCCCTGGGCCTCCACATTTTTCCCAGCATGCCCAGAGAAAGGGGGAATTCTAAGAGATGTGTGTGGTACTACAGTGCCCTCTCCAGGCGTAACAGACTTTCCCCCTTCCAATTGGCTCTCATTGCTCAATTTTCTAGCCCAAGGCACAAAAAAAAGGGGTCGTTGGATGCACCTCCGTCCACCCCACACTCGCTCCATGGATTTATCTCGGCTAAGGAGGAAGTGCCACCATCGTGCACACGCATTCCTCTGGTCACTAGTCTTCTAGACCCCCCAAAACTCAACCCTCAGGACCCGTATTATGGAGATGGTAGTTGCATGGTGGAGGAGTAAATCCCCCCAAGATGGAAGGTGGAGGAGAATACAGTGGTCACCAGCGAGGACAGGGAGGAGGATCAACCCCAACTATTTACAAATCGCCTCACCGTCGCCTCGCGGACACCTCAAACTTATTTTGAAATTAGGCAAAAATAAGATGATCAAATGCACTCTCAGCACATCCTCGGTCAAAGAATGGACATTATGTTCAACACACTAGTGAATGCTCTTGCGCAAACTCAATGCCCAACATGTGGCCATAGGTTCACTCCTGTCTACAACATCCATGGACATCCAAGCTCATCAGTGGAGTAAATTCTCGAGTTTCTATTCTTTGTTCATTCTAGTTGCAGGCTTAAATTTTTTGTTTATTCCAATAGCAAACTAGATGGTCATAAAGGTCACCCGTACACTGTGCATATACTTTTGTTCATATATGGTCCTAGAGGCCACCCGCATACTATCCATACTATTTTTTTCATGCAACTTTGATGTATAATTTTTAAAACTTGATTTGTTCAAACAGTTTAGAGTTCATATGGTGATGTGTGTCAAACTTGAAACTAAGGCCACCTGTTTCGGTTTCCCTTTTGTGGCAGAACAGGTGACTAACATTTAGCAATGTTTTTCTAACACTTGACAATGTATAACTAACAGATATTATTAATACGAGGATCCTCTTTTTATTTACAAAAAATATATGTTTCGTCTTTTCTTAGAGTTATGAAAATCCCTTTTTATCATAATAGGATAATGTACTTCATATTTTACAACAATCAACCAAGTTATAAAAAAATTAGCCTAATAAATTATTAGATAAAGCTTAAAATAAAATTATATTTCCACACACCATATCACTAACTTTCAAAATGATTATGTATTTCCTTTACCACACTTTGAAATTATCTTATTAGATAAAGCTTAAAATAGAATTATATTTCCACACCCTATCATTAACTTTCAAAATGATTATGTATCCCCATGTTATTTCCTCTACTACACTTTGATTACGCCTAAGGCGTTATTTTAAGGGGAGGTTCATGTGAGGGCTTTCGTCATCTGTCGAGTTCCAATAAAAAATTTGCATATATTAATCAGTAATTGACCATTCACTTTTCTCCACGTATCCTATCCTTCGTATACGCTTCCAGGTGGCTTCTTCATCCCCGTCTGCCCTTTGTTTCCAGTCCTCATTCTCGTTTCCAAAGCTGTGTCTTGGTTTGCATGCATGCTGCAGGTGCCTCTGCTCCACTTGGTTTACATGCATCACACCCACCCGAGTTCAATCTTCGTCTGGGTTCAATCCTCCCTCTGTAATTCTCAACGGTCATTCATCCTCGCTCCTATCACTGGAGGGGAATATCCACAGATTCAACTAGTGTCATCAATTGTAACGATTGTCTTGATGAGGTCATTGAATTGAGTGGGAAAGCTCTTTAATTGTTCGATTGTGGAAAAATTTGGCAATCTGTGGCGAAATGTGCGTTATTATTTATATACGAGTTATAAGAGTCATTCTCCCGAATTCGATGCTGAAATAGAGTAGTGCTTATGTTGTTATAAATTATTCCTTTCATCAAATTGTATAATTTCTGGTGTATAATTTTGTTATAGACAGATAATTGTGTTATAAAAAGATTAGTCTTAATGCATATCTTATAAAATAAAATATAAGATATATATAATAAATAAAATGGGATAGGCTCAGATAATAGTTGGTATATATAGTTAGTTTGTATTTTAAGTAACTAAATTATTAAAAAATGATTTAGTAATCCTTATTTATTAATGTGTTATTCTGTATTTTCCTATGATATGTATAAAATAAAATATAAAATATATATAATATAAATAAAATGGGATATAGGCTCAGATAATAGTTGGTATAATAATAGTTGGTATATATAGTTAGTTTGTATTTTAAGTAATTAAATTATTAAAAAATAGTTTAGCAATCCTTATTTATTAATGTGTTATTTTGTATTTTTCTATGATATGTATATGATTATATATTTAATTATCGATAACATACCCCTTGGGATTGCTATAACTTTTCATTCCCTAATATTGGAATAGGATTCTTATTGATATAATATAGGAATTTATATTATACCATCCTAGAATTAGGACATTTATGCATATAACTTTAATTGTTTTAATATAAAGGATATTCTTGTAAGTTGTGTGTCCAATTTAGTTGTTAACCATTACTTTATAAGATTATATGGTTTTTATAATCTATGATATGTATATGATTATATATTTAATTATCGATAACATACCCCTTGGGATTGCTATAACTTTTTATCCCCTAATATTGGAATAGGATTCTTATTGATATAATATAGGAATTTATATTATACCATCCTAGAATTAGGACATTTATGCATATAACTTTAATTGTTTTAATATAAAGGATATTCTTGTAAGTTGTGTGTCCAATTTAGTTGTTAACCATTACTTTATAAGATTATATGGTTTTTATAATCTAACATGTTAATATATATCTATCTATAGTTAGCTATAGAACGTATACCCCAACTATTTTTCTAATTGATAGTTATCCCTCTAACTTGTTTGTATTTATCCACGATTTTTATCGCCCCACCTATTGAAAGGTGCATTGAGTTGTGTTGTTTTATGTATGCTACATTCATGATGTCCTCTTTCGATCTCTTTTTGTGAAAACACAGTTAAGTCATCAAGGTTTGGTTATTTTACATGATGAAGTTCGAAATTGGGTGAATTTGATTGGGAGGCGAACAAATTTGTTCAAATTTTTCCACCAAAATCAGTTGAATAATGAACATCACATTTACAAATAATATGATTGTTAATTTACCTGAAAATTCATTGTTTTTAAAAGAAATTTGTTGAAAATCATTTATTGTATATGGTTTACTTTGTAAACTTGAAAATTATGTGTGTCTCTAAAGTCCACTCCCACAACTACATTCTCTCAAATTATCGAAACAACATCGTTTAAAAGGTTTTGAAAATGGTCACAAGGTACATGGTACATCACATACGATTGGTTGAAAGGGTAATGATAATGCGGCTACACAGTGGAATCAAATAGTTGACGGAATCCATTAGTATAATTTTCCCAAGCCACCTGAGTAATCAGGACCTGCACCTCGTCTTTATTTAGGGTCGTCATAAAGTTTTTGATGATCGATGACAACGGTAGGAAGCCTACAGAGCCTACCCAATACTCCTAAATTCCTGGTAGAACCATTAAAAATTAAATAATAATTGTGAGGACCAAGTTAGGTTAAACAATAATTGTGATAAAGAGGTGGCTAACAGTGTAGTCGGTGGCAGGTGTCAAAGAGATGGTCATCCTTAATTGGATATATGTTCGGTATTAACATCCAAGTGATTCAAAATAATTAGGGAATTGAATTTTTTTTTCAGAATGATCCATAACATCTACAGTGGGAAATTGATTATGTTGCATAAATTTTTCATAAATATTGTTTTTCTCTTTGATTATTAATTTATTTATTCATGTAGATATGAAGAAATTCCAGATGACCTCGGTAATTCATTGAGTGAAGTAACTACCAACATTCATGTTTCAACACTCAGATGACCTCATCAACGTGAATTCCTTATTCACATTAGCCGTATTTCTAAAAACTTTTATGATTTTTTTTTATTTATTTCCTGCTCGATAAATTTGCATTAATATTTTCGAAACAAGTGAAAGGTTAACATGTGTCCCTGCACAATATCAAGTGGTTTCAGGATGAAATCATGGTTTAAATGTTAAATAATAAAATAAAATTTCAGGGAACGTGAACTTTTAGTGGTTTCATGACACCATCATGGTTTAAATGTTAAATAATAAAATAAAATTTAATCATGTATTTTTGTTTTATCACTATTTCATCTACAACATCAGTTTTGGTCTTATGATTCAAATCAATATACAAAAAGTTTTTCGACACTTGTTAGTGTATGTTATATTAATCATATTAGTTTGGATTTATTTTAATCTTTGATTTATTAAATATGATCGGGAAGATTAGCCACATTAATTTAGATTTTTCATTTAAAGGAATCAATGTCATTATCCTATACAATCTTTGGGTGAAATTAGTTGCATCAACACATTTAGACCTACAACAACAAAAGAATGAAGATCTAAATCACTCATCCAAAACATTGAACATTGACTACCAGTAGCTACATCACTTTAAACCCTCCCAAAAATAAAATCTCATAGTTTTTAAACAATGTGACCACCCCTATTCGCTTCGTTGTTTCCTTCCCTTTGCTTCGGGTTATGCTAGTTATTTTAAAATGCAGACCTAAGGCACATAATAAATGGATAGAGTAATTAAGAATAAGACATGATTATTTTAAAATGCAGACATAAGGCACGCAATAAATGGATGGAGTAATGAAGAATAAGACATGGTGTAACAAGTATCGAGAGTTGTATAAGAAAAAGTAATGAGATGAGTGATCATTGTTCCTGGGTCAATGATCCTTCTTCCTCTACATCATCCATGACAAGAGGGTGGCCTCCACACAAAATTATAGAAGGTAAGACCTGAGATAAGTTATATAACTAATCTCTTTTATCTATATAAGAGATATAAAGTAGGCACACTCCATTGTTATATTAATATACATTAATATATCATGATTTTCCAATAGTAGTAGGCCTCGTACTAAAGCTTACCTTTAGGCAACAAACAACAATACTCATTCAAGGAACCACTTCTTTGTTAGGGTTTTGAATCATTATGGATTTTTTTTAAACTGAAATAATTAGAGATTTGTAATAAGAAAAGGATGTGCTACACGTTATTAAACTCATGATTATGTATCATTGATCAATTTCAAGTTATAACATAAAATATTTGTAATACTCAATCCATAAAATCCAATTCATATTCCATTTAATTTATTAAATTGAACTTCATACAATGCAATTCAAAATCATCATATTTGCAGAGAATGATCTAAAAAACCAAAGTGATAAGTAAAGATGCAGTTATAAAAATAACAGTGAAAAACATACCATTGTAAGATATAGTTTAAATATGACTATTAAAAATCACTACTTTTATTAATTCATGCTAGCTCAATCGGTTAAGGTGTGAGTTTTGTTTTCTAGGCGACTCGAGTTCAATGCCCTTACAATGTGTTTAGTCAAGAGGAGACATGATTGAAATGTCGGCTCTGCAAGTGAAGGGAATTTCTAACAAAAAAAAAACTAATTTTGATATATATGAAAATGTTGCAAGTGAAAAAACAAATATTAAAGAAGGAAACTACCAAATGTGGCAACAGTTTGCAGGCGTTTGGTTCATTGTCGAGAAGTAGGCAATGAACCTTGTGGTGCCTTTGAGAAGGTGTCATGCAAAAGTTTTGTCGGATGTTGGACTTGACAAAACGACATACATGCAAGAGTGGTGACCTTGCCTTGGTCTATTAGGTTTGAACGAAAATTTTGTGAAATCCTCTTAATTAAGGTTTCTTAACAATGGCTATAGAAGACAGTTGCAATAGTGGCATATTAGTGTGTAGCCATTGCAATGGTGAAACAACATATTGAAGCATTAAGGAGAGAGTTGGGGATTAGACGTTCGTTCATGAAGGGGATGGAATGATTGCATGACAACTTTGTACAGGGAACAGTGTGGAGAGTTGGGTTCCTATTGCAGATAGTTGTGTTGAGATTTGGAATTTGGGATTTCCATTAGTAGTAAACTTGGGGTTTCCATCAACAGGAAACTTAGGGTTTCCACTGGTAGGAAATTTGGGATTTTCAATAGACTTTGTTGCAAATGATGCACACAATTGGGTAGTGACTTGGAGGATAAGTAGTTATTGCGGATTTTATTGAGGACAACAATGAATTTGAGTAGGGGAGGGTGTAAGACCCTTGGATAGGTATTAGAAGACCCCTCCACCAAACTAGTGCAAATGGGTAGTTATGATGATCAAGATGCCTTGGCCCAAAGGCAAGTTGCACATTTTGGGGTTGCCTTCGCAAGGCAGTGAAAAAAAACTATCTTGGACACTATGTAGATAGATTGAGCGCTACACACACAAATTATGGATACTCGAGCACTCTTGCGTATGGGAAGGGAACACAAAAAAGTCAAGTTAGACACACCATGGAGTGGGGAAGACTTGGCTAGATACTTGAGGATTTAGAGTGTTGAGACTCATACAAACCGGTCAAGTTGGGGAATCCACACTTGGGAATTGTGATGGGAATTCAAGGTTCCTTCGAGAATAAGTTTCCACCGATCATCATTGTGGATGCACTTGTTGAGTGTACTCCCTTACGCATGCATTCCTTGGGTATGCCTTGTTGATGACAATATTGTGGACATGTGGGCCTTGGGCACCCTTGGGTGTGGATGGTTGGATGACTTGGGCATGGATGAGGTGACTCACAGATGGGGTGACCTAGGCACAGACAACTTGGTTGACCATACAAAAAGGCACACTTGAGACGAATCATGTGGACTAACACACGAACGATGGACAAGTCAGCTTGGGATCACTCCAAGCGACACGACTTGCCAAGTGTTGGCAAGGTGCATATAAGTATGGAGATACTAGTTGAAGGTGAAGGTGGAATAACATATATTTTTTCTAGATGGTTGGCTTTACCTTGTTGGTATGGGTGGTTAGCTCACCCTTGTTCAAACTTGACTAATATTTATAGGAGCACGGTCTAGAGGAGATTCATCATGGCCTCAGTCCAGTGGCATTAGGGAGGAACATCTAGTCAATTGTTGAGGTAAATTTGTGTTCCATAACATGTGTTTGTCTTCAACATAATATAGCTTGGGTCTATCTCTTTGAGATTGTTAGTCCATTATTAGTATTGTCCTAGATGTGTCTTATAGTTCTTATAGCAGTTGAAAAGAATCATAGTGATAATTCCTTAATTAGATTATGTTTCTTTATGTCCTTTGGTGAAAATTTGGTGGTAAAAGGGTGGTTCTTGGTATCAACAATGTATTTTTTCATAAATGTATCGAATTGGAGGATTCTATGTGATTTTCTTTGGATAGTGGATAGTATGGAAAACCACCATCACCCTAGTCAATGCCCCCTTTGTGCAATTATTGATATTCATAGTGTTATCCGATGTCAAGAGACTCTTATTATGGATAACAGGACATCCAGATTTATAGCTATAGTAAAAATTCACACGAGGAAAATGATAATAATGGGATGGCAGTAATAAAGGAAACTCTACTCCAAGAAAAGAAGCAAATAAAGGATTTAGAATATGAATGCATTTTTGTGTGTCACTGAGTATCAAGTCTAACTAAGGACCCTCAATCATCTACTTTTCTATATAGAATGTTCATTGGTTTATATGTGAAGGACAATATTGAGGAAAAGTGGTTTATCATATGCCTAAATAGGAGGATATCGATGGCATGGAATAAGACCCATAGCCTTCTCCAATGGAACAAGAGAAAGATTCCATCAATCATGTCTTTAAATAGTCTCATTTTTTCTCTTGCTTTCTAAAGTTGGTCTTTTTCTAGGTGTTTTTGCCGAGCTCTATACTAGTAGAATTTTTTTGGCATGCTCTGCAATTAATAATATTATCTTTATCATAGTTAATTTGTAAGATTTTGGACTTTTTATGAATATTGGACTATGGAGAAGTCCCTATTTTTGTATTATTATGTTGTCCAATGAGGTTGCATCACCTTTTTAATACAAAAATTAATTATTCTTGTTTTTTTTTAAATAAGAATGCCAATTGAAAACTTATCATGAAGTAAATCTTCACTTAATAGAAAACAAATTTTGTCAATGGAAAAGTAATCTATTCCTTTTAGATAAAATATTAAAGAAATTAAATGTAATAACTAACATATGAGGAAATATGTTGAAGAATACAAAATACTCTTGGAAAGAGGTTAAATTATAATCGGGGTAGTATCGAGTCTCATTTATAGGACTGAGGCTAGTTTCTACCTAAAAGCACATGAACTCACTAATGTAGTCTCAGTGATGGCAATATGAGATACTATGTCTCTTGCAGATATTATCTAGGTTGAAACCACCTTTTTTGTCCTCAAGTATTACCTAAAACTACTTTGGATTGGATAAAAGTTTTCCTTCCTTAAACGTAAGGAATCAAGCTAATGCCCCAAGACCTAAAGGCATATGGAAAGAGTGGAAGTCTTCTTCCTTATGGAGCACCAATGGTTATTTCATATGTCTAGGTTTTGTCTACACGTGAGGATATTACTTCACATCAAGTTCATGATATTATATCAACAAAGGCTAGGCTAGAAACCCTGATTATTGTATGTGTTTTCTTGTTTTTAAAATGTGATTGCAAAAATAAAAAAGAATAAAAAAATAAAATAAAAATAAAAAACATCATCTTAAAATGAGATTCTAGCTATTTTTTTCCAAGAAAAATATTCCCAATCGCCTACTCCAATTTAGAATGAAAATCACATTAAGTAGGTTCATGAAACACATCAGAAATATAAATTAGATACAATTGAAATTTGAATACAACATTCAAAAAAATTACATAATCAATATGCATATTCTTTCTTCTACTATAAAAAATAATCTTCAATCCTTCCCCCTTTTCCCTTCTTCTTGCCTCATGCCACTCCAATGAAGAAGGATCCACATTGAGGACCTGCAACGTTAAAATTAAGAGATCAAAAAGCGAAGAGGGGACTAATTACTTATCTAATCAGAGGTATTAATTTAATGAAATTGCTTCATTCCCCTAAAAGAGACAGCAAGTACAACTTCCATCCTTGTGAAGAAAATCCTAGTACCCTTTGATTTTGCTTTATCGTTTGAGATAGGACAGGGTTCCCTAAACGACTCTTCTAGACAAGCAGGATTATTCTTCTCAAAATCTTGTGTTTCATGTTTATTTTCCAGATCCTTTTCCTATTCTTCATTCAGTGGACATTTTCAACTTTTTGTTTTAGATTTAGCCCCTTCTTTCCATGAATAATGAGATTGTACATGAGGACAAGAATCTTGTAAATGTCATGGAAGTTGAAAATTTTGACACATAAATGTTGTATTTTCATAATCTAATACCTAAGTCTGTGTAAAAAATTTACATTTGAGAATCATTTTGTCTGGAACTCCCTTTCTGAGGTCAATGTCAACACAAAACTGAGCATATGTGCATAGTCTAACTATTGTTCTCTCAAAACCCATATCTATGTAAGTCCCCAAAGTATTCCCGATATCCTCCATAGCTAAGATATGCTATAAATGTAAGGTTGAATTGGAGATGAACACAAACTAGAATCCCGGTACCAGACATAAAGCTTGGATCAAATTCTTGAAACCAAGAAGTTATAAATAGTCCTGCACTTCTCCAAAACCAAGGACCCTCCTCTAAAACTTTCTTATAATTAACATGATCAAAAAATTGAACTATAAAAAAAGCCTTTGAAACAAAGATATATCTCAAAATTATTTTTCCAAGTCGAGTGAATCCATAGGTACAAATATGATGAAGGAGGCCAATAATCACTAAACTTGTAGATAATAATAATTAATTCATAATGGTGATGAATTTGAGTGATCTTTGACACTGTGATCTCCACCGAAAACTCTTCTTTACTTTATCTACAATATAGACACCAAGCAATGGAGTTAATGTAGTGGAAGTGAAAGGTTGTTTATTTTTATTTTCATCTTTAAATGACATGGGATTTGAAGTTGAAGAAACCCCAAGGCCCACCACTTTAACTATTATCAAAACATAAATAATTATAAATGAATAAGTGAATGTGTTCAAAAAAGAGGGCATGCTTAAATGGAAGATATAACTTGCTTCATCTCTTGAAGAAACGAGACTCTACTTATTGTAGTAAAAACTCACAATAAGGAATGAACTTGTTCTTGAAATTTCTATTCAAGGGAAACAAACAAAGTCTTATTAGCTACTACTCAAATATTTGTAATATAAATTCACCATTTGGGATCTCATTGCAAGTTGTCACATCTCCAAAGTCGATCCAAAATGGAAATATGGATAAGAACGATGAAGGTTTTCACCGTTTGGAATACTTAGGTCAAACCATCTCAGCTCATGTTAAATATACATGCCTTCCCTCCTCCATCCATACAATATGTGTAAATTTTGTTTTTGAAGATTACAGAGGGAGGAAAGGTTATAAAAGATCCAAAAAAAACTAGCTTATGGAGGGAGTAGAGCCTATAGAAGATTCCAAGAAATCTCTTGCTCCATCGTTTTATGATGGAGCTACTTGCATGGGTACGATATCCGCTAATTTGAAGGAATTAGGTAAGTCGGGATGGTCTAAAGATTTTCCTAGGAAAATGCCCAATCATAGACACAAGGAATCCTGTTTGAAGGCCTCTTTCCGCGAAAAAGCTCTTGGACAAGCAACTCGAAGTATGGTAAGTAGTTTTCTCTTAGTCTTTTGTTTATGTGAACATGATGTATGGATCCATTCTTTCTAGGGGTAAAGGGGTCGAGAGAGATTATTCTAAATTCATAATGATCTAATTGGTAGAGGTAGAAACAAATCATGCTACATGTTAACAGGCTTACAATAGTATTGTACAATCCAATAAAATATTACATCAAGTATGGAAAACACATAATCAATCTGCTCCACACTATCATTTTCCTCTCTTCCAGTTGAAAGACCCTAATTTAAAAAATATATATGACATCACTAATGAGAAATCTAAAAACATAACAGTTATGATGAAAAAAAACATCAAACTTAAAAAATAAAAATAAAAAATAACTTCACCTTTGATTTCTTTCGCATCCCATTAGCCTTCTGCAATTTGTTGACCTTCCTTTTATATTTCATCAACATCTTTATTTTACTATTTGTAACAGTGNATGAAAAAAAACATCAAACTTAAAAAATAAAAATAAAAAATAACTTCACCTTTGATTTCTTTCGCATCCCATTAGCCTTCTGCAATTTGTTGACCTTCCTTTTATATTTCATCAACATCTTTATTTTACTATTTGTAACAGTGTAGAAGTGTGAAAAGGAGATAAAATCAAATGAATCTACAATCATCTTCCTTTGATCACCTAAAGGCCTAAGACAAATTTTATGAATATGAATGCTCCTTTGCGCCCGGTTGACAATCAAAGATGAGACATCCAAATTATGAATTTCCATAATATGCTTATCTCTAGTTGATCTGAAAATGAAAAAGGCTTGTGTGTACAAATTTGCAAGTGAAATATTTATGTGACTTAGGCAATTGGATCAAGTTTGCAAAAACATAAACTTAATGAGTTTTTACTTAATAGGAGCAGCATAAAAAGTCATAAGCAACCATAAAAAAACAAGCACATAACACAATAAAATGATAAATGAGTTTACCCCTCTCTTGGGCTACATCTCCTGGTCCAGCTTCCAATGGATCATTTTCATTAATTCTCAAAGTGTCAAAATCAGTGCTTTACAATGATCAGAATGCAAAATAGATGGCTCCAGTGGCTCCAGAATGTCCAAAAACCCCTATCTGGGCTTTTCCTGCACCTAGATTGGCCAAAAACTCAGAAAAATACAACTCTTGATGTTTTTCCCCAATAGCTTGTTGTACCTGCTCGCCAAAACACACCTGTGTGTGACTAACCTGGCTCCCGATCATTTTCCATGAAAACAACCCAGCACATGTGCCCGTTCTGCAAATTGTGGCATAATGTCGCATAGTTAGGGGGTAAATCACCTTTTCCGATGGAGGTGTTAGTTGCATGGACCATGTGGCTTGGCGTCGACCTAAATCGTAACACCCAGCTGGCTAAGACCATTGGTCTTCGTGCTAATGGTCATGTGGTAGTATGGTAAGTCTCGTGACCGAGGGTTGGGGCTAAGCCCCGACCCTTTCTCCTCCCGACCGAAAGTTAACTCAAGTTCAAATGTATGTTTTAAGCTTATGGGTTAAGCAAGGCCCTTTCTCCTCCCAACCAAAAGTCAACTCAAGTTCAAATGTATGTTTTAAGCTTATGGGTTAAGAAACATGTGGTAGGCGGGATGGTGGCCCGGCCTACGCAAAGACTATGCCAATGGTGGAGGTCTTGGGTTCGACCCCCGCAGACTCCAACAAATTTTACACCACACTGGGGTGCCACGTGGCAGCCCCTAGTTGGGCCATGTGGTACCCTTCTATTCGTCCATATGTATGCCATGTGTCATCACCGGATAGGTCCACCTCAAACACTGCCACATAAGATGCCAAATCACCACTTGCCATGTGTCTAGTACGGTCCCACTACCACGTCAGTAGTACGGTTTGTACAATCTTAAAGTATGGACTATACAATCAACACTTTTTTGCATGTTTGGCAAAGTCGACAAAACGTGATATCTCTCGCATACAATATTCGTTTAATCCTGTTCAAGTTGCGTTCAGATCGTGAGGACGAGATCTACGCAATGAATCCATTTTCGAGTAATTCCTAGCACTTTTATTTTTGAGCATATTTTGATCCCCTAGATCACTAGCCTAGCCAGAGATAATAATAGCTTCAATGTCATCATAAATGCATAGTTGTTGGAACCAAAACTAAGCTCAGACTTAACTTTCAGATAATGGGTGTCCAAGATGTAAAGAATACCCCCATCGCTACTAAATTTAGGAGACCCTTGTCTTGCTCCATCGAAAAAGCCCCTATATTTTAACTTATTAATTAACAGCTCCTCCAAAATGTGTGGAACCCTTTGTACCATCGAAAATATAATTCTTGAATCATAGATTGAACTTATAGAACCCAAAAGGTAGGTACACGTTGATCTTCAAAAGTTTGTGAATTTATAGCCATACAAATTCCCCAGATGCCAATGCACTAAGTGTTTTCAATTTTTTTCTCAAAAACCACTGCTTTAAACTTGCCTGCACAAAAAAAAAATCAAAACAAATTTCAAATCTTTGTAGTACAACCACACATTCAATCAATACCTCAAAGTGACCTTGTGGCTCTAGGAATAATGCTCAAGGGATTTGAACCGTGTCCATTGGTGTAAAGCTCTCCACTCCTCACCAATGGATCCAACCCCTTTGGGATTAAGATTGAAGGACATGTAAGTGGGATTTGATCCATTTGTGTGTGAATGGGTCACAAGACCATTTAATATATTCTTTATAAGTGTAATCACATATTCAACCACTACCTTGAGATGTCCTCATGGCTCCAAGAAACCCCACATGGGAATTAAGCATTTCCTATTGGTTAAAAGGTCTTCACTCCTCACAAATGGATCCAACCCCTTTGGACTAAAATGTGAAGAACATGAGAATGGTCGTTGATCCCACTTATGTGTGCACGGGACACAAGATCATTTAATATAATCTCTTTAGGTGCAACCACACATTCAACTAGTACTTTTAGGTGACCTCGTCACTCTAAGAATAATGCTCATAGAAATTGAGCCTTGCTCTTGTAATTTTTAAACGTTTATAGTAAAGCAATGTACACAGTACTCAAAGATTTATGGAAACCCTTAACCAAGAAAACCAACAAACTACACCTTATTTTATCATTATATTAACTTCACTATTTACAATACAATATATATGATAAACCTATATTTTATCATTATATTAACTTTACCATTTACAATACAATATATGACCAAAACTCTAATTTATTTAAAAATTGAAAGAGCTCCAGCCCCCACAACCCTCCCATGCAACATATAACATGTGAACCTAATCATGCAAAAAATATAACACATTCTCAACAACTCACTGGTGAGAAACTCCTCACCAATAAATTTAATCCTTCTAAAGAACCTATCTCTATTAATCCTCACACATATTTAAATCTCCCTAAACCTAAAGTACATTGTAATGATGAGTAGAGCACTCTATGAGGAGCCAATCATGCTTGTCTTTGTCATGGTGTCTAGCAAGGAAGTAAGTAAAATTCCATTGTGTGCAAGCACGTAGGGTATCATAGCCAAATTCTAATACTCTTCAACCAATATCTTTCATGGGACGTGGTCATTAATGAATGCATGACAAGACTGAATATTTGAAAAATGAAAACAACAATTATAAATAATATTTAAATATATTATTTAAAATATTATAATTTTATATAATAATATTTTGTATTATTAATCATAATATAAAATAATGGAGAAGTCTAATAATTAATATTAATATGAGTAATTTTTTTAAAAATTTAAATTAATTTTAAGTAAAAATATAAAAATATATATATATAT
>SNQJ01S0034581.1:18776-45698 GCA_010110895.2 Picea sitchensis
CTAAGTTTGTATAATTCAAGTGCCCCAAGGGTTTTTCATCACTTTGAATCTATTTATACATTCATAAATGCAATTTAAACAACAAAAAATAGTGATTTTGTCTAAATTTACATTCCGGCCAAAAAACTCAAAAGGTAGAACGTTTAGCCAACGCCCATCATTAATCCATCTATATAATTGGGAGACATCAATGACCATTTTTATTAAGTGAAATGGATTTAACATTATATCATGTGTATTATCTTATTGTGTTTCATTATATCATTAATGCACTATATTGTTTTGCTTTGCGTTATTGTTAAAATCAATGCAACTACTTAATTGTTTTAAATCATTTTTTATTATATCATCACTGAAATCAATATGCTTTATTTTTTTGCATTATATCATTGCTAAAATCAATACACTCTATTGTTTTGCATTGCAGCTACTAAATTAGTAGACCTTGAAAGATTTTGAAGCACTTCATGAGATTCTATGTGGAAACTTCATAAGTTTTTAAACTCAATTTGAAGCACTTCATGAGTTTCTATGTGGAAACTTCATAAGTTTTTAAACTCAAGTTAGAATTCATTATTTTAATTGATGCACTACAATTAAATTTTTTAGTTCTCCTAACTCTACTTTTTTCCAAATGAAAATTTGCTCAAAATTATATTAGATAATAATAATTTTTACATCTTTGAAGGATCCTTGATACACAGCTGATACTTATAAATCCAAAATGAAACATAATGTCATAAAGATTGTCCACTACTATAGTCGAAACACAGACCACTACTATGATTATACATCAAAAGGAAACCATAAACCATGATTATACATCAAAAGGAAACCATAAACCTCAACACAGTGAGATAGATATTAATAATGAAGGTTTTCGCTTCATAATATCAAAAGATACTTTTGACTCTAGTCTATACCTCTAACCAAAACTCAAGAAAAAGTCTATGGAGAAAATTTTAGAATAGATCCATATAATATGTAGGACAAGTTGTCCCTCCTTCCCAAATAAAATATGATAATCTTCCTTTAGGTTCTAGTAGGGCTTGTTTTGATAATAGATCAACCTCCTTGTTGAACTCCCTGTAGATATGGTGATAGTGAATACCATGAAAAGATTATGTCAGCTCTAGAGTTCTATGCTTCCAGCCTTCAATAGCGGTGGATTGAAGATTTTCATTATGTTTTAGCCATTCAATAATCACATTGGAGTCCCCCAATATTTGAATATTTTGGATGTTCAGGTATTTTGCTGAAGTGAGAGTGGCCTAAGCACCTGGAAGCTCAGCTTTTGGATTAGTTCCTCCACCACAATTGACAAACCACCTGTATACAGTTGAATCTGAGCATTTCATGACACCCCCTGCTCCACAATTATGTCCACCCGTTGTAGTTGCCCCATCAAAATAAGCATAGGTACAATCCTCATAATGTGCGATCGACCTCTGTCTTATATTCAACAATTTTTGTGTATGCGGGAAAGTAATAGGTGATCTGAGAGTCTTGAATACAACAACCCAAGCAGAAGGAGCTTTCTCCTCAAAGATTGTTTTGTTCCTTTCATTCCATATATTCTAACATGTAATAGCCGCCAAGCTATTAGAAACTGCATTGTTTTTAGTCCAGGCGTCAAGGCATTCTATAGGAGAGTTCCCAACCCAAGTATTTTTAAAATGTAACCTAAAGGAAATCCTAGAACAAATAGTTTTTGTAAAGGTGCAATGTACAAAAATATGATTTATATCTTCAGTATTATGTTTACAGAGTATGCAGAAACCTGGGCCCTCCAAACCTTTTTTATTTAAAACCTCCCAGGTAAGGATCTTGTTATCAGCGGCCAACCATAAAAATATTTTTATCTTCAATTGTAACGTCCATTTCCAAATGTTAAATCTCCAACCACGCCAAATCGAGAGTTTTTGAGTGGTAATAAGGGTTGCATATATGTTTTTAACAATGATATTCCCAGATGAATTGCCTCCAGTCCAAAGTAAAGTGTCCACGATGTTATCAAGTGAAATCTCGACCATATTAAGTTATGTTGTATAATTTTTCCACTCGGAAGCCTGCTCCCCGGTTAATTCCAAATTTCACTGCTCGTCCATAACTCAGATTGAGTAATTGGATCGCGCCCTTCAGTGGCTTGAGATAGCACATTAATTCTTTTTCGATTTAAACTAGATAGGATCTCTGCGTAGAGGAAAGAATTGTCACCAATGCCCAGGATTCGATCTCTTCAGATGGAGATGAGATGTCCAGATCATGGTCGCCAAGCAAGAAAATGTTTAATTACATGAACAGAACGGGTAAGGCTCATCCAAATCCTGGAAGCCGGGCATATTTTTTGAGATGCAAGTCTGAACCAGTTTATAACAATGATGTTTGCAAAGTACTTGTCCATTACAACTTTGTGCCAGATACCACCCTCCGTTAAAACCCTCTAAAGGGTATTTGTAGTCAATGCCAAATTGAAATGTGAAAGGTTACGGACCCCCATCCTCCATTTTTCTTTGGTCTGGATAAAATCTCCCATTTGCAAAGATGATATTGCTTCGATTCATTTTGGTCGCTCCAAAGAAAGTGAAACATCAACTTTCTAATCTTGTTCAAAACAGATCAAGGAATAGCTTCCATAGACATCCAATAAACAGGCTGACCCTCCAGCATTGTTTTGACTAGAATGTATCTACCTCCTATAGAAAGACATATGTTACACCATAAACTAATTTTCTTGGTTATTTTGGCCACAAGCCAATCCCAATCACTAGCCTTATGCGTCTTTGTCTTAAGATAGTAACCCAAATAATTGAACCCAGTCGACAGATCACTGAAAGTATAAGGTAGGATTGTTTTGAAAGGGGCTAAGTCACACTCTGTGAGCCCTTGATAATGTACAGTTGTCTTTGTGAGATTAACTGACAGGCCAGAAGCTTTACAAAATAATGTGATAATATTGACAATTTCTTTCCACTCATTTAAACAAGCCTTTGACATAATGAGTATGTCATCCACAAACAATAGATGAAGAATATTTAACAATCTAGACACTTTTATACATGAGAACTTCCCTTCACCAATGCTAGATTTTAGTCATAAATTGAGGCCTTCCATCACCAGTATAAAAAGTAATGGTGATAAAGGACAGCCTTGGTGTAATCCTCTACTACTTCTGAAGAAATGTGTGGCCTCACCATTTAGTAATACTGCAAAGAAAGATTATGTGACACACCACGTGATCCAGTTTGTCATATGAATTCCAAAACCCCCTTTTAGAAGGATCAATCTTAAATGTACCTAATCAATACAGTCATACGCTTTCCTTAAATCCAATTTTAGGACAAGCGATTTTTCTTTTTTTCTTTTTGATGCTATGGAGGCTCTCATGAGCCATGTTGATCACGTCTTGTATCCTCCTTCCTTTTAAGAACCCCATTTGTTATTCAGAGAGTGTTCTAGATAGAAAAGGTTTTATCCAGTTAGCTAAGATTTTTGAAATCACCTTATAGCATAGATTGCACAGTGATATCAGGCGGAAGTCCTCAAATGTGACCGTCTTGTTTGACTTCGGGATCAATGTCAGAAAGGTTGAATTTAAGCTCCCAATGATAGTTCCTAACCTTATTGATTCCTCCACCATCTCTAGGAGATCCGCCCCGACTAAATCAAAGAAAAAAGTGAAAAATTCAACTGTCCAACCGTACGGCCCTGGACTCTCATCCTTTTAAAAAAGGTATAAGACAACTTTTAGCTCCTCCAAAGTAACAGGATTGTACAATGTGCAAGACTCAACTTCATTTACAATCTGTGGAAATAGCTCAATAACTTTTAATTGTTCAACAGTGTTCAATGAGTGATGATCCTTGTAGAAATTTTTGAAGTGATGAACCGTTGCTTCCTTAATAACACCCTGATAAGTGATCTTAACTCTAGTGGTATTTGTAATCTCCCAGATATGTTTTCGGGCTCTATTTTGGGTAGCACATTTATGAAAAAGATTAGTATTACTATCCCCACTAGCCATCCAAATTGCTTTGTTGCGCAATCTCCATTATTCTTCAACCCCTTTTAATATATTGTTTCTTTCTAATTCCATTTGCCGAAGAGATAATCCTGTTTCAATATTAGTAGGAGAACTTGCCAAAAGAACAATTGAATCTTTAATGTCTGATTCAAGAGTCACCAAATTCTCTTTATTTATGGATAATTTCTCTTTAAATAGAATCTTTGTTTGTGATTTTAGAATTTTTAATTTCCAAATGATCATGTGTTGTTTGCCGCCTTCAGATTGGAAAAGTGGGTCTTTCCAAATTTTAAAGACTAAGTCCACAAAATCTTCATCTTTCAATCACTGAGCATTTAGTTTGAAAGGATAAGCCTTATAGAGTAGTGGTAAATCTAGTTGAAAAAAAATTGGTGCATGATCGGATATATAAGGAAGTTCAACCCAGGACCTATAATGATCGACATCATATATTAAATMTTCARAAACAAATACTCTATCTAATCTCCTTGCAATCKCTTCCTAACCACAAYGCYCGTTCCACTAGGTGGCTATCAACTTTGTCGGCTTGATATCAATCAGATTATTGGATGAGAAAATATMTCTATAATAAAACTCTGTAATCCTGGACCCGTACGATCCTCCACAGACCTCATCCGAAGATAAAACAATGTTTAGGTCCCCAAGGATTATTAAATTATTGATAGATAGGATTCCATTGTCTTCAATCAATTTCCAGAATTGTATCTGATCAGAGCACAAGCCATAAATATTAAGCAATGCTAAATCCTGATTGTTTATAGTACACCTACATGTTAACAAAATACAACCAACAGTGAGATAAGGAACCAAATCAAAAATATTTGGGTCCCAAGAGACTAACAGTCCCCCTGAACTACCCATAGATTTAACTACACTCGAAACCCAGGATGGTCACAATAGGTGCATGAAATCCATAGCTTTTTGAGCATTTACCAAGGTTTCTATAGAAATACAATTTCAGGATGAGTACTTTCCAAGAGTCGCCGGACTGAGGCTTCTTTGAGGGTGCCTCCAACCCCTATTATATTTAAGGACATTAATAACATTATTTAGTCCTTGTCAGGGATTTCAATGCTCTAAGTGCCCCATTGTCAATGGAGGAAGGAACCGAATCATCGGTTTGAGGTATCTTCTGTTCCAACTTTTTTCGTGTGCTACGAGTATTTAAAGGAGAAAGTTCTATGCCAATGCCCCTAGACCATGCAAATTCTTTCCCCGACTCCCATGGTTGTACCTTTGATGTAGTGGTCTCCATGTTTCCCACAGATTTATGAATGGCCTTCCCCAAGTAGGTGGGTAGCTTGATCACTGCATTTTTATCCCTAATAAAATGAATCAGAGAGTCCAAGACAGCATTGAGTGAGGATTCACCCTCCTCGGATTCTCTGAACCCCGGCTCAATCCCAAAGTCTAATAGAGGAGGAGGGGAGAGGGACGATACAGAACCAGGATCCGGTAAGCAAGGTATTTGTGGTTGGGGCTATTGAGCAAGGGCTGTAAGAGTAATAGAAGGTAAAGTCGGAGAAACATACACACAATTCCCAGACCCTGAGGGAGATGTATCCCCATGAACAAGTAGAAAAGAAGTCACCACATCAGGGAAAGTATCATCAAGGCCCTTTTTGTCCTGACCTTTATCTAAAGTAGTAGATGATTGGATCCAATAGGAATGTTCCAATTCATCCCTTTCCCATAGAGAAAGTGACGTAAAAAAAGTAGGACAATAGTTTTTTAGTTTACCTGAGAGTGTTGTCGTCTCTTCGGACTGTAGTAAATAGGATCGCAGCCGAAGGAATCCTCATCAATGACATAGTCAGGTGGGTCCTCCAATAGGAGAGCTTCTTCTGAGTTCTCTGTAGGTATCTTTCCTATGCAATCACGATGGAGATGGACAATGTCTCTACACCAACTGCACCGAAAGGGGATACCCACATAGTCCAGCCGTTGGGTTAAAAAATGACCACGCCATTCAATATCAATAGCCTCTAGAAGTCCTCCATGCAAATTGATTTCAACTAAAATCCTTCCCACCTTCCTAACATAGTTTTCCAAAGTTGAATGATCCAGAGTGATGAAATGCCCCAAAGCATCCGCAATCGCCCTCAATGCTCCTTCGTTCCACATATGCAGTGGAAAGCCCGGCAAGAGGACCCACAAATGATGGAACTGGAAGTGTTTTTCTCGCGATTCGAAGGCCACCCTCCACATTTTCAGCATAAGATTGTTGCCCCCAATAACCCAAAAAATTTTCAGTAGTATAGTTACATCTTCCGGGGATTTGCAGATTAATCCCATCCAGCCTTTCGTAAGGCAAAGGAACTCAGGAGCATAATCAAGGATAGAAACCCAGTTTTTTGTAATCCAATCGGACACAAGACAATCAACTAGCTAGGAGTATGAGAGCCTACCCACCAATCCACAAAGGGATAACCTGCAGGTTTCCTTAAGGCCCACGTCTAAGCCCAACACCATCCTCCTATTTCTCTTGTTCAGCTTCCACACCCTTCTCCGGACAACAATATGGTTTGAAGTTTTAAAAGAGTTCCTATATCTAGCCGATGGACCACCACCTTTTACACCCAGTTTATTCGTGGGAACATGCTTTGGCTCACACTGAGGAAGTTTTGAGCCCACTTCAATAGAGGAACCAGAGATAGTATTATGGCCTGGAGAAGTCGAATGTTTCAAAGTAATACCAGGGGCAGAGTTTCGTAAATGATCGTAAATGCTTTATGCCAGGTGTAGTTTACATTAGGTGTGTAATAAATCGCCAGGTGACTTACCCAGTGAATCAACCTTTGTGAAAAGACCGTCCTGAAGCCAATTAACCTCGTCATCTGCACTCATTAGTTCCCTGACGTCTCTATTTTACATATGTCGGTAATTAAGAGTTCCATAAATCAAACACAGGTTTATCCTAAAATAACTAGGTTCAATAACCCAATCAGTAATGGGAAGAGGCTAATGAAATTGGGTCAATAATCAAAGAGTTGATAACATAACCAGGCAGGAATTAAATAAATATACCCTCCACTCGGAGATGAAGAGGACAAAGAAGTACATTAGTAGAGTGGAGATAAGACTTAGATTTAGTTTCCCAAGAATAGAAAACAAAGAAACGCTCGAGATCAAAGAAAAGAAGCAGGCAAAGGTAATAACAATGTAAGTCAAGCTAAGAAGGGTGTTAAGCTTGAGATGAGTGGAGATGGTATGGAGTTAGCTATACTAGGAAGGACCCTCTAAAGAAATGAAAATAAGAGGAGTATTACTTTGGAACCCCCAACAACAACACCTCGGCTGGTCGGCGGCCGAAAGGAAGTTAATGAAAATATCTGATACCTATACCCTTAAGCCTAGGAAGTTTTCCCATCCTTTTGATTACTTCAATGCGTCATTGATGGTGTAAAACTTTCCTACAGGTTGCTCATTCAAAGTGGTTTAAAACTTTTTTTTTCTCTCCTAACTCTACTTAATTGCTCTAAATCATTTTATATCACTACAAAAGATTAATGCACTTTGTATTTTAGTTTATGTTATTGCTAAAATTAATACAACTACTTAAATCAAACATCCTTTTATAAAAAATATATCTTGAACAAAATTTGTTTAATTTACCTAAAAATATGCCTTTTTATTTAACATAGATTTCACTCACCAAATTTATAAACCTTCAAAACCTTTTAAACATATCAAAAAAATTATCTAAAAACTTTTATTCAAGAATTCATACCTTGTCTCTCTTACTTTGCACATTGAATGAATGCTTCCAAAATTTTCTTGATAGCCTACAAACCATTATGTATCACAACAACCATCCTTGGAGTTTCGATGCAAATAAACAATGGCTATTCTTATATATTAATTAGTTACTCCATCTCTTCATTGTCTTGTTCTTCCCCCAAGTCCATGTAGATTGGGTTTGTTCTCATACATTTGTTTAATTTACCTAAAAATATGCCTTTTTATTTAACATAGATTTCACTCACCAAATTTATAAACCTTCAAAACCTTTTAAACATATCAAAAAAATTATCTAAAAACTTTTATTCAAGAATTCATACCTTGTCTCTCTTACTTTGCACATTGAATGAATGCTTCCAAAATTTTCTTGATAGCCTACAAACCATTATGTATCACAACAACCATCCTTGGAGTTTCGATGCAAATAAACAATGGCTATTCTTATATATTAATTAGTTACTCCATCTCTTCATTGTCTTGTTCTTCCCCCAAGTCCATGTAGATTGGGTTTGTTCTCATACATAGTAGTCATTGTTATATTGCAATGACCATTAATAATTAATATCATTAATGAAGCATAATTCAAACATTGAAGGCCAATAGAGAGGTTAGCAAGGTTAACTAGCTATTTGTATAGAATGTTTTAAATTTTTTATTATTATTTATTTTTAAATAATACATAAACACATTTAACATACATTTGTTGGTTTCCATTTGTCATTGACATGTCTATGCAATTTCACTACACCATCTCTTTTTCTCTTTAATTCTAACAATATGTTCATTTCATTAACAATTAAGTGTTTAATATTTCTTCCAATCCTAATTTGTTGCAAACGTACCTTCTTAATTTTTCAATTATTTTTTTCTTAAAATATATATATATCATAAAATCATTTGGTCATATATATATAATTATATAACATGAAAATATCTTTCTCATAAAATCATTTGGTCACATATATATAAAGTGTAATGCAATTGCCATATAATTTTCATATATATATATATATATATATATAAAGTGTAATGCAATTGACATATAATTTATTTATTTATTGTTATTTTTATCATGTAAGTTACATAACATGACAACATTTCCCTTTGTATAACAATTCTCAATTCAATGAAGTTTACATATAATTTATTTATTTATTGTTATTTTTATCATGTAAGTTACATAACATGACAACATTTCCCTTTGTATAACAATTCTCAATTCAATGAAGTTTATTAATTAATTTATTTTTTGTTATTTTTATCATGTAAGTTACATAACATGACAACATCTCCCTTTGTAGAACAATTCTCAATTCAATGAAGTTTATGATTCATTCATTTTACACTTTGATGGAGCTAAAATTTACTTATTTATTTATTTGGTCTTACATGTGACCAAATAATTTTATATTATAATATCAATTAATCTTATAATCTGAATTTCCTCCATTAATTTGGAATTTGGTTATTGGGTCTGGGTATGAGAATTATAGGATAGTAAATAGTATAGAAGAAGGCTAAGCATTCTACAAATTTGAACTTTACCATTTTTCTATCATCGAATTTAATCATGCAATCTTTGCCAAATATGTAATTTTGTATTGACAAAATTGTTGTTTGTATTGCAAAAATGGATTTATTAGCCTTGAATACCTCCATTGCAATTTGGATTGTGCAATATTGACATCTGATATCTACAATACCATCAATAAAAAAATATTCTTAAATTTCAAGTTAAAAAAATTGGTTTCCCTACATGTTATTTTGACTGCCAAAAAAATAAAAAAATCATAAAACATTTAAAATACGACAACAATGTAACTTAGTGAATAATTAAGTAGTTAACTATAATATATGTTAAAGTAAAAAGGGAGATACCATCAAACGTGACATCCCTATTATGTATGCCTATATAAACAAAGGCTTTCTATGTAAAATATATGATATTTGATGATGGAATAATAACATTTTGTATTGTACATCATTTATCTTGTTGCATTCATCTTGGTATCAGAGTTATCTTTTGTAGTTTTCACAAGGGATATGTTCCCTTATTCTACAGGCTTGTGTAGCCATTATATTTGCAACCAATTTTTTTTTGTTGAGTGTCACACATAGCACCTCATGAAAAAAAAAACAAAGTGAATAATTCTCTCTCAAAATTCTATAGATTCAATTTTTAAAGCAACAAAAAAAGTTTTTCTAGGAGCATATTCAACTTATCTAGCATAAAAATCAAGTTATCAATGGATTGGATAAGGAGATAACATATTTTTATATTAATTGTTCCAAAATAGTTCCTCCATGTGGATTGCATTCATTGGCCACTAATTCTTTAAAAAGTTATGAGGATCATCATAGCATCAAGGTTGAGTCCTTGTCCAGCATTGGCGTCATTCATAGGTTGAGTCTTCATGACTCATATGATCACAACTCCAAGGAATGCATATTCCCCAAATGTACCCTCTAACTCCAATTAACATTCAACATCAACATTAATAATGTAAATGGGATTTCCATGATCAAGACATGGTTGAGGATTCAACCCACTTCTTCCTCTACAAAGAGTAAGATGACTAATACAGGAAATATCAATTATGGTAATGGTGCTTCATGTTCAATGATCACAACAAATACCACCACTACAAATCCTAAGTAGTTGAAAGAGGGTATGGATGCGCTTACAAATATTCAATCTTTGAAACTCTCTATGAGCCCAACTTCTCGGTCCACCACCTCACTAGCCATTGTTCCAACCACAACTCATAATAGTACCCTTGACATCTCTTTGTTTGATAGCAAGAAGCATCATATCCTATAGAATCCAACTACTTCAGAACCCACTGTAAGAAAACCCATCGACACGTTTGGACAATGGACTTTAATATATCATGGAGTAACCATGCATAGTTGGACAGGGCATTATCAATCTCATTTATGGGATAACAATTGCAAAAGAGAAGGGAAGACATGCAAGGACGGGGAAGTGCATCTTAGTGGATATTCAAAGGTTGAGAAAGAAACAAATGGCCCCCCAAAATGACGATACAAAGTTTAGAGAGGATGAACACATAAAATATTACTAAGCCAAGCTCATGAAGTGATATCAAAGTAAATATTCAAAAGATGCTCCCTTTAAGCATCATGTTGGGCAGAAAGAAACAAAAGTAGAATCACTTGAAGAAGACAATCTTGGATTTGGTTATCATTGTTAGCACCTAAAAAAAACTATTATTTCAAGGAACAAACAATATTCTTCCTTTTGATAATGGATTCATTTTCAGCAATGCACACCAACTTAGTGTTTCTAGAAAACCCTTATTGCATAAATAGTTTAATTATGGAAATGATATTGTGCATATGAATTTTGGCACAATACATTATCCGAAAGATAAAATTTTGGTCAGATACGTCATCCAACAAAAAATAAAAAGGTGTGATACATCATCGAGAAAGAAAATAATTCTCATCGATAAAGAGAGTCTCGATGGAGAAAAAAATATTATTGGAGTGATGTATTGGAAAAGAAATAAAATATCAGTGTGATAAGAGAAGAGAAGGAGAGAGAAGAAAAGAAGAGAGGAGGAAATAAAAGGAGAAAGATAGATGAAGGTAAAAACACTCTGGAGCCAAAAACTTGTTTTGGCCATAAAAAGAGAATTTCAATTCAAAATCAGATCAAAATTAAAGGGTATTTCTACAGTGTGGAAGGATACAAAAGTGTCAGTGAGGGCCACTACCAATTTTGCTTCAATTTTCTGAAAAATACAAATTAGTGGTTTTTGAAGATCGAGGTGGTGCTTACTGACAGAGACCTAGATGAGGATGAATTTTTATAGTGAGCCCAAAAAAATTAGGCATGAAGATACACAGTTGGGATTCTAGAAAAAGTAAAAAGGGTTTTGAGTGGGGATGCCAAAACGGGGCCAAATCCACTATTTTGGGCCCCTTTTAGGGGATTTTTTAGATCTTCGGAATTAGAAAATGGACCCCAGATCACAAAATGAGAAAAAATTATTTACTCAACATTTAACCTCCTCATCAATCCAGACAACTTTTCCTTAGATAATTTTTTCCAGATCGGCTCAATTTGAGAGATAGTAGTTTTCGTTAAAAATTCCAAGTCTGGAGAAAATGCAAAAGGGACAAAGTTGGAGAATTCAAATTGATGCAGAAGTTGGATGGAACATCAAATTCTGAATCTAAGAGTTTCTATGTATTCACAATCAAGAAATATTAGTGTATGATATGCAAGTTTTACTGGTTCTCGCTAGAATTTTTCTTGGTTCTCGCTATAGCTTCTTCTATACGTGGAAAAAGTTGGACTCAGAGCTAAATTGTGTTAATGAACAAGGGCACAATTGAGTAGAATTCTAAATTCATAAAGCCATAATCTTTAGCTCAGAAACCAGAATGAGACATAAGTATAGTCATTAGAAAGATAATTTAGAAGATAATATATTTGAAAGCTCGAAATTTGAATTAGTGTATTAATGTTCTTCATAAATTGGAGCAAAGAAGGACCTGTAGATTAATTATTTATAATTTTACAATACGCAAAATTCTAACAAGTAATTGTTGCATGCACATTTTTGTCATATTAGAGGCACATGCAAAACATAATTGGTTCCTATGTGAGGAATAGAAATATAGAGGATGCCCAAGGATCTTATAGAAATGAGGATAAGATCCAATGTTTACATATCGGCCTAGGAAATGCATAGACCAAGTCCAATGGACATAGAAGCGGGGTGGAACTTGTGGAGTTGGTCGAGACTATGAGAAGCTTTCAAAAGAAGTGCATATATATATAGAGTAGAAAATGAAAGGTTGATATGAGCTCAAGAGGATCATAATCAAATTAATACTTAGATTCTACAAATTCTAAATATTTTTCAAACATAAATGAATACGGATTCTAGTGAAAAACAAGAAACCAATGCAAGATATGCAGCAACATCCAGATGTCATGATAGGAGGGATAACCATAGGGGATCTAGGAACTCACAGAGTGTTATTAGACAATATCATTCACCAGGACACTCAACCAAAAGAGCATGTACACATTCATAATTAAAGAGCATCCCAAGTGTGTCCCTTGTTAGACATCATCGGAGGAGGCCTAAGTTAGATATTTTGCAAGGAGAGATCAAGAAGATCAAGCAACCACCATTTAATGGAGAGCATAGAAAGGATAAATATGATTAAGCCTGGTTGTTGGGCATGAAAAAATATTTCCAATTGCATAATTACTCATCAAACCTGGAGGAAAGGATTTCCATATATCATCTCCAGGAGAAGGCTTCCATGTGGTGGTATTATCTAAATCATGTCAAACATATTGATGAGAAATAATTTCCAGAAATTAGTTTAAAAAATACTTCCACCAACAGTGCTACTTGTCATAGCATTACTATGACAAGAAGATGCAAGAATTATTTGAGCTCAAGCTAGGAAACATGACTATGGATAAGTATGAGAGGAAATTCCTGGATATTCCGAGGTAAATGGACTTCGTCAAGAACAAGAAGGTGAAAATACAATGGTTCTTGAGTGGGTTTCCATCATTTTACAAATATAAAATCCAATTTTATGAGCCTAAGACTTTGGAAAAAACCATGAGGAAGGTTAAGTACTTGTATGAGCAGAACAAGGGGAGGCCAGTTTTTCAAAAAGTATGGGATGATAAGAAGAGAGGCAATATGGATTAGAGAAAGAAGGGATTCAAGCTACCCTTCATTAGAAACAACTCTCAAGCATAGCAACAAGGAAATCCATCACAAGTTGAAGATAAAATGATAAATTCCTTGGGGAGGAGGCCAAAACAACAACCCATAAAGTGTTGGGGATGTGAAGGAGACCAATTATATAAATATTGTATTCATAAAGGAGATATGATGAGGAATGTACATAACATCAAGGAAGCTAATATGGTGGAGGATATGGGAAGGAGGATGCAAAAGGTTTATGTAGCCTTAGATAACGGACAAGAAAACTACCAATCCCATGAAATTGAGGTACAAAGTAAGATTTATAATCATCCCATAGCTATTTTGATTGATTTTGGAGCTAGTCATATGTCTATAGATCCAAATATAGTTGAAATGTTTAAATTGAAAAGATGTAAGAATGAAAAGTCTTGGTTGGTTCAACGAGCCACTAGAACCAAGAGGAAAATCATTGAACTTGTCAAGGATTTCCTAGTGAACATGAATGGAGACATCACTAAGGAAAAGTTGTGAACGTCATACGATTTGGGTCCTATGATTTCTTAATTGGTATGGATTTTCTAGACAAGCATCGTGTTGTCCAATATTGCTACAACAAGGCTTTCGCATGCCTTGATAAGGAAGGGAATATAAGGACGGTGCAAGGTATTCCAAGACCTATATCTATCAAAGATATTTCAACATTGCAACTAAGAAGAAGTCTTAGGAAAGGGTGTCAGATATATGTAGCCCATATGGAAGAGCCAACAAAGGATAAGGAGCCAAGTCTCAAAGATTATCCAATATTGAAGGAATATGAAGATGTGTTTGGGAAATTGTCAGGATTTCCACCAAAGAAAGACATTTAATTCTCTATTGACTTAATTCCTGGAACTTCCCTAGTGTTCAAAACTCCCTACATAATTAGCACACCAGAGATGAAAGAGTTGCAAATGCAGCTAGAAGAGTTTTTGAATAAGGGGTAAATATGCCCAAGTGTCTCACCTGAGGGTGCCCCAGTGCTCTATGTAAAGAAAAAAGATGAAACTCCAAGGTTGTGTATTGACTTCAGATAGCTGAATAATTTTACGGTGAAGAATAGGTACCCTTTATTGTGGATCGATGAAAATTTTTATCAACTAAAAGGAGATAGGATATTTTCTAATTTTGACTTGAGGTCAAGTTACCATTAGGTGAGAATCAAAGAAGAGGATAGTAACAAGATATCCTTCCGAGGAAGGTATTCCCATTATGGTTTGTGGTGGTGCCATTTGGCCTGACAAATGCACTAACTAATTTAATGTGTCTAATGAACGAAGTGTTGAGAGATTACCTCGACAAATTTTGTATTGTCTTCTTGGATGATATTCTTATCTACTCCAATACATAGGAGGAGCATGAGAAACATTTGAGGATGGTGCTATAGGTGTTGAGAGAGTGCCAATTGTATTCCAAGTTAATCAAGTGCACTTTATATAAAACGAAAATCTATTATTTCGGCCACATTGCCTCAGAGGAGGGTATAGTGATGGACCCACATAAAATTGAGGAAATAAAAGGGTGGCATAGACAAAATAATGTTTCAAAAGTGAGATCATTTATGGGACTAGCTGGATACTATAGGAGATTCATTGAGAGTTTCTCCAAGATTGCGCATTCAATCACTTCATCGCAAAAGATGGGAATAAAGTTTGAATGGACTATCAAGTGTGAGGAGAGTTTCTATCAATTGAAGGAATTATTAACCAGTGCACCTATTTTAAAGGTTGAATATTCAAATGAACATTGTTTTGTGTCCACAAATGCATGCAAGGAAGGGCTTGGTGGATTCCTTACTCAAAATGGGCATGTAATATGTTATGAGTCAAGGTAGCTTAAAGAGCATGAAATAAATTATGCTACCCATTACTTAGAGTTGGAAACCATAGTTCATTCATTAAAAATGTGGAGGCATTATCTCATGAACATAAAATTTGAACTAAGCACAGATCATAGTGGTTTGAAATACTTGTTTGAGCAGCCAACACTAAATTCCAAACAAACTACATGACTATAATTTCTCAATGAATATGACTTCGACATCAATCACATCATGAGCAAAGAGAATAAAGTGGCCAATGCATTCGGCAAAAGGGTGCATGAAATGCATGCTACAACCATTAGCATGTATTATTAAAAAGAAGAATTTTGGAAGTTGTAGCATCATATTAACATTATGCATAAGTTACAAAAGACTTACAACATGGAAATATACCGCTAAAATTTAAAGACTACAAGCTAGAAGATGGTGGAATTCTCTTATTTAGGGACAAATTTTATGTTCCTAATACTTGGGAATGAGAAATATAGTGCTAAAAGAGATGCACAATGTATCATATGCTAGCCATCCAGGGTACTACAAGACAATTGCAGGAGTAAGAGGCCAATATTTCTAGATTGGAATGAAGAAAGATGTGGCTGATTACATAGATATGTGCATGGAATGTTAGAAGGTGAAGACTAAACATAAACATCCATCAGAATTGTTACAACCATTTCTCATTCATGAATGGAAATGGGAGGTAGTTACAATAGATTTAATCACCAAGCTACCAATAATGGAAAGGAAACATGAATTTGTCATGGTAGTGATGAAAAAGCTTATAAAGGATGCACATTTTATTTCGGTGAAAATGACTCACATGTAGCCAATATTGCAAAGATTTATATGAAGGAAATTGCTAGGATGCATGGTGTGCCTAAGGAAATAGTGTAAGACAAAGATCCCAAGTTCACTTCCAATTTTTGGAAGGGGTTGTTTAATGGATGTGGGACTAATTTGAATTTCAATATAGCATATCACTCAAATTCATATGGGCAGACAAAGAGGATCAACCATATAATTGAAGATCTATTGATAATGTATGTAATAGAAAAGCCTTCCAGGCGGGATATTATCTTCACTTGGTTGAATTTGCTTACAACAATGGTTATCGGGAAATTGAATATGAGCACATTTGAAGCCTTGTATGGTAAACAATGCAACATGTCAATGAGTTGGGATAACCCAACAGACCGAGTTGTTATTGGTCCATAATTTCTAGAGAAATGGAAAAGTGTTGGAGAAATTTCTATTTTTGACACACTAGTTCAGTGGGAGTTAACTGACTAGTTCTATTTTAGACTTTTTATTTTTACCATCACTATTATGCATGCATGCATTCCTAAGGAAAGCTAACTGCTTGATTGCTTTTCTTAATTATGGAATGTTTTTCCCTATATATGAGTGTATTCCACTCATTCATTGTATCATATTGATCATGATCTATGTACCAATTTCTAGAGAAATGAAAGTGTTGGAGAAATTTCTATTTTGACACACTAGTTTCGCTAAGTTAACGGACTAGTTCTATTTTAGACTTTATTTTACCATCACTATTATGCATGCATGCATTCCTAAGGAAAGCTAACTGCTTGATTGCTTTTCTTAATATGGAATTTTTTTCCTATATATGAGTGTATTCCACTCATTCATTGTATCATATTGATCATGATCATGTATCAATCATCATCTCATTGGAGTAGTGTGAATATATTTTCTCATTCTTCCATATTGAATCTCTCTTCCTTTATTGATAAGATTTGTTTGTACTTTCTTTAGCTAGATCTTCTATGCAGGTTTCCATGAAACACTGACATGGTATCAGAGCTATGCTGCTTGGAGCAAGCCATACAAGACAAAGAAAAAGGAAAATCGGGGTTTCGGCGAGCTAAATCCGTGGTTGTACCTTTCAAAAGTTATTCCTCCCAAAATATTACGTTTTGGAGGAAACGACCCACATGGAAAGTAAATAGACCCATTTTGGAAGTGGGTTTTCAACTGTTTGGTGAGAATTTTCACCGTTTTCTCAAAAAGTAAGCAGCAAGATAGCCTCCTGAAACTGATATGAATCTGTGGCCATACCTTTCTACAGTGATTGCTCCCAAAAATATTAAGTTTTTGAGGAAACGACCTGCATGAGAAGTAAATCGACCCATTTTGCAAGTGGGTTTCAACCGTTTGGCAAGATGCCTCACCGTTTGATCAGAAAGTAAGTCGTAAGATCATCTTCTGAAACTGATACGATGTCGTTATTTCTTAATTTTTCACTTGCAGATTGAGAGTAAATTTTTAGGGGTTCTTAGAAACAGTGGAAGAGATGGACAAGACAACTATTATATAGTCAAACTTGGTGGTAATCCTCACACCATACAATTATTTTGATTGGAATCCCAAGGCAGAATTCCAACTCAGAAGGAAAGGACTGTATAATTTGACGATGGCGACAGAAACAAAACATACATCAACATTTGAGAAGATGAGATGGGCGAACCGTAAGGATGAGGCCACATGACTACTTCTTGAGTTAATATCCACTGATTTATGGTTTCATGTTGTTGCATGCAAGACTCCAAACAAGATCTTGACCACCTTGGAAGGACTCTTTGGAAAGCAGGAAGAGATGCGAGGTCATATGCTTGAGGTAGAGTTGAATACCTTAGACCCTAAAAGTTTTGATAATATACAAGATTTTTTTACTAAATTTAAATCTTTGTTATTGAGCTTGGGTGAATGTGGTATTGATAAGTCTACACAAGAGAAACAAATTATTCTAACAATCTTGGCCAAGCTAGGACCAGAATACGTTGTATATGTCTCCAATTTCCATTCTACCAGATGTCTTTTTGAAACAAATTGGAAAATGCCTATGTTGGGTCAGTTCATTGAGTCTCTTACACAAGAGCATAAAAAACTCATACATATGGGCCTCAAGAAAGATCCCAAAGTAGATGCACTCACCATGCATGATGAAAAATGGTCATCCAAATAGAATGGGAAGGAGGGATATTCCAAACCCTTTAATGATCCCTCAAGTTCCAAAGACTCTTCATATTCCAAGAAGAAGAAGAAGGGAAAGCAGTGCACTTACTGCAATAAACCAAACCTTGAAGAATCCACATGCACAAAGAAAGAGATTGATCTTATGGCACAAACACTTCAGCAGAACAACCTTGGAAACTTCATTCCAGAGGGAGTCAAGAAGCAAATGGAAGAAGATCATTCTCCTAAGAAAGGTAATCATCATGATCTGGTTGCAATTAATTCCTCATCTTATTCATGGATTATAGATTCTGGTGCATCCCATCATATGGAAACAAAAGAGGAAGTTTTTACTTCTTTTTGTTCATGCTCTAGACCTCCTATTCTCATGGGGGATGATACTCCAGTAGCAGTAGCAGGAGAAGGGAGAGTGGAACTCCACAATGGCAGTTTTGAGAATGTTTTACATGTTCCAAATCTTTCTATGAATCTACTCTTGGTTTATCAGATCACTCAAAAAAGTAAACAGGTTGAATTTACATCAGATTCAGTTTCAGTAATTGACATGCATGACAATTCCATCATTTCAATTGGTGAGGTGGATCACAAGTCAAGGTTGTATAAATTCACTAAGTTTTCTGACAATGACTGCTCTATTCTACTTACACATAAGGAGAGTACTTTGCATGCACCTCCAATGCAACATGCATATACTCTTGTTCTTCCATCAGTTTCAGACATCAGAGATGATTTCATACACTCAGATTTTATACATGTAAATAATAAGGTAGTACATCCAGATAAGAAGCCAACGCCAAATCTTCAGCATATGCCCAAGAAGGCACAGACCACACTTCAGGCAGCAGGAAACCTTGCAGGGAATCCATTGGATTCGAGGATGACTCGATCTCAGCATGAGGATTCTTCTCATGTTTTTTCAGATTCAAAACCTGTGATGTCCATGCATTGCTATATGGTTCAATCTACTGATCCAAAAAACTACAATAGGGTTGTGGGAAATCCATTATGGCAAGCAACAATGCAGAAGGAGTATGACTCACTCCTACAGAACCAGACTTGGAATCCGGTTCCACATCCACTAGAAAGGAATATTTTCAGGTGAAGATGGGTCCATAGGATCAAGAGTTACAAGGCTCAACAGGTTGTCAAAGGACTTCATCAGATCCATAAATATTTCTACATCTTCACGAAGACTTTCAGTGAGCAGAAGTTTCAGACTTTGCGGGATCGTCTTTCAGTGAAGAACACAGTTTCCTAGCAACTGTCATTTTCTTCTTTTGATACATTATCTTTTGAGGGGGAGGTTTGTTCCCACGTGGTTTTCCCTCTTTCCTCACTTTTATTCAGTTTTCATTAGTTGCATTGTACATGAGTACCTAAAATGGCCTAGTAGTCAGGACTCATTTTTTACTCCATAGTGATGTTCAGGGGGGGTGTTGGAGAAATTTCTATTTTCGACACACTAGTTCATTGGGAGTTAACTGACTAGTTCTATTTTAGACTTTCTACTTTTACCATCACTATTATACATGCATGCATTCCCAAGGAAAGCTAACTGCTTGATTGCTTTTCTTAATTATGGAATGTTTTTCCCTACATATGATTATATTCCACTCATTCATTGTATCATATTGATCATGATCTATGTATCAATCATCATCTCATTGGAGTAGTGTGAATATATTTTTTCATTCTTCCATATTGAATCTCTCTTCCTTTCTTGATAAGCTTTGTTTGTGCTTTCTTTAGCTAGATCTCCTATGCAGGTTTCCATGAAACACTGACAAAAAGCAGATGGTAAAAATAGGGAAAATTTTAAAGGTTTCATAGGATAGGAAAAAGAGGTACACCAACAAAGGAAAAATAAACAAGGAATTCAAGGTGGGTGAGCATGTATTTTTAAAATTAAAGGCTAAAAGGAACTTGCTAATATTGAGAATTTTCTCAAAGTTAGCAGTGAGATACTATGGCTATTTTGAAATTCTAAGAGGATAGACCTAGTTTCATACATGTTTGCATTGCATGCATGCATGAGAATTAATAATGTGTTTCATGTGCCTTTACTAAAAAAATGTGTGCATGATCCTAACCACGTGATTGATTGGACCATGATCCAAGTGGAGCACAAAGGAGACTTTCAGGTGGAGTCGATGTGCATCATGTTCCAAAAATTCAAAGTGCTCTGAAACAAATTCATTGGCCTGGTAAAGGTCCATTTGACATGTTATAGTCCTTAATATGCCACATGGGATCACGAGGAGCCCATGYGAGAGGAGTGTCACCCCCCTAGCCTAGTGGTAACTAAGCAGTTGATGTCTCGAGGCCCGCAAGTAGCAAACATGGAGTGTCGATAGACATATGATCAATTGATCCCATATTGAGTAGACAAAGATCCTCCTCTCCAAAACACATCACCATTCATCGCCAATGGCATAGCAGTGTCTACCACACCAGCATGGTCTAGAAAGGACAACAGATCTTTCTTCATGAGGTAACAAGTTTAGTCTCATGGTAAGTGTCACTTTAATAATTGAAGCATTTGAGCATGTCACAAAGGGTCCTTTCTTGATTATGGAATGCTTTCCTGGAAATTATACCTTTTGCCTTATTTCACCTTGGTGGTTGACATGTTTTCCTAGTAAGTGGGTCACCCTCAGAAAAAGGGTTGCTACTGGAGCTCTCCTTGAAGGTTCATCGTACCATTCTCACTCATATTTACTTCTTTTCACACTTCTTCCCTCTGTTTCCTCATCTTTTGGGTATTTGGGTTCATTGACCCTAAGAAGGGCTTTTACCTCGTTTCATGGGAAGAAGGGGTTGAGGGCCCAGAGGTGTTGTAGCTATCACTTAAAAGTCAAAATCCATAACCTATCCTTCTAAATGCTCACCCTATGGTCATGAGAGAATTGAAACGCTTCTCCATAAAAATGAAGGACCTTTAAAAGAAAAATGAATAAAACTGTCGTGCTTGATGGGGGAATGCATGTGGAATTCAATGTGTTCTAACTTCAAGTGGCATTTTCGTGCTCATTTTCTTTCCTTGCACATAGCTCTCAATGTTCAAACCACAAAAAATGAAAGGAAAATAAAGGTCTTGGAAAAATGTTGCATTGCAAATGAAGGGATGCAACACACCCTCCACAAAGGTACCCATAAATGAGACAATATGATCCCTTGATATGTCAGGAACCCCATGCCCAAAGGTCATACCCCCATCCACCTCATATTCACTACATAGACTAGAGAGGGTCTTCTTGGGAAACATTCCTTGACTTGGGTATTGTCCTACCCAATAGGGCACCATGAAAACCATCCCATACCTAAATTTGGAAAAGTTTATAAGGTATTTGAGAATTTGTTTAGTTTGAAAAGTGTGTATTTAATGCACATGATTGGGTGGTTTTTTTATTAAATGTGGATTACTTGGCATGATACATGTGAATTGTGGACCCTTGGAGGGTGTATTTTCATTTCTTTGCAGTAACTTTCCCAGTGGAAGACATTCATGGAGGGACTATGATCCAAATTGGATCTTGGAAAATATTTGTAAATGTTGTAAATATACATGGTTTTCTTTATTTTGTTTTATTTTGTTTTTTGGCATAGTGGGAAGGTGAGATGAATAGCTGTGATTGTTGGCCTTCCAAGAGCATCCCATTAAAATTAATGAGAGAATAAATGAAGAAGGAAAGGAAGGGAGATGCAAGGAGAAAGAGGGAAGGACAACAACAAAAATTGGATCTCAAAGAGGGTTTCTTGTTCAAAGTTGAGTGGACGAAGGAGTTAATGTGCATGTTCGTTATGAGAAAGGATGTCTCTAATCCTTGGCCTCTACAATTTTGTATTTTCAGTGAGTAACAATACATAGAGACTATGTATATCTCACCCCATTGTGATTATCTCCTCGGCATAATAAAATTTTCATTTAAATTTTGAATCTATGAGTTATTGCAATCTATGCTTTGGGAATTTGGTTTTGAGTTATGGCAATGTATGCATACTCAGTTGAAGTGTATTTTTAAGTCTACATCACTCRTCCAAAGTGTTCTCCCATTTCCTAGGCGAATTTAAACTTGTCTGGGAGAATTTACAAATACATGGGAGAATTTATACTTACYTGGGCAAATTTACAGACACCTGGGTGTTTTATTTACTGTTTGGGAGAACTTATACTTACCTGGGCGAATTCAAAGACCCTAGTYGTTTTTCTTCATTGTTGAAGATCTAAAATCGTCCCTTGTATTTTTTTATTTGTTTTAGGTGATCAAAATCTCCCTTAGATGTTTTTTTAGTTATTGGGGTCACCAAATTTCCCTACAAACTTTTTCCTTTGTTGTTGAAAATCRAATCTKCCCTCTAGATATTTTTTTCAACCGTTGGTTGATCCATTCTGAMTAGATTACTCTTGAAGTAGATTTTCCTTCATTTAGTCAATCGGGATTTCATTTAGTYGAACCAACCATTGAAAAACTCGATCGGGCTTTCATTTGGTCGACYTAACCATCTAAGCATTTGATTGGTCGACATCCCTTGGTCGAATTGWATTGGGAAATTCTGACTTTGGTAAATTCGACTTGGGAAATTTTGACCTGGGTAAATTCGACTTAGGAAAATTCGGCTTGGGTAAATTTGACTTGGGAAAATACAACTTGGGTAATTTCGACTTGGGAAAATTAGACTTGGTCGACTTGCATTACCTCTGACTCGACTTGTCGCATCTTTCCAACTCGTTTGTTTCTAACTCAACTTGTGGCTTGATTGGTCTAGAATTTCCAATAATCCAAATAGCTAAGGTTATAATTTTTTTATTCCATAGAAGTATCTGTGATATTGATATGGGAAGTCCATAGGCCTACCATTTACTGATCAGATGGTATCAGAGTAGGTTCCAAAGGCTTGGAGAACACCTGCGTGGTAAACACCCGTAGATAGTACCAAAACAGTGGACAAGCATTGCTACCAGGCCTACATATAAGTAGAGCTCCATCAATGGCAAGGAATAATCATGAATAATATGATAGGGAAGACCCAGAGATCATATTGGCTCGGTTGGAGGAAAGCATTTCTACATTGACAAAGTTGGTGACACAATTGCTTGTAATGAAGGGTAAGGAATCACACTCAACAGAGACTGAGTAGGAAGAACACAATTATGGTCCATAAATTTTCAAAGGAGAGACACTTGGAAACTCAGGTAATGACAACAACATTTATTCATTTTCTAGTGTTCCTTTCAAATTTGAAGTGAATCTAGAAATACCCATGTTTAATGGACAAACTAATGTTGAAGCCTTGGATAGTTGGTTGAAACAATTGAAAGTTTACTTTGGTCTTTATCAAATCAAAGAAACAAAACATATCCCCTTTTCCCATTTGAATATGATCATACATGCTCCGTTATGGTGGGAGAGTTATGCGGATGCACTGAGGATAGGCAAGAAGCCCATGGTGATGAAATGGGAGGAATTCAAGGCATTACTCAACTCACAATTATATCCCATAGGCTATGAAGAGGAAAAACTCATGAAGTGGTAGTATCTTCAGCAATAATAGAGACAAGGAGTGTAAGAGTACACTTTTGAGTTCAGGAGGCAGGCCATCAGGTTGGGTATCTCTTTGAAAGAGCCCAGGGTGGTGATGAAGTACCTTGGGGGAATTTTTATCCATATCCGAAGACAGTGGCAWCTTCATGGTGTGAAAAGCATAGATGAGGAGAGTAAGAAGGCTCTCTACATTGAGTTGGACTCCAGGAAAAGACAACAACACATGGGCCAAGAAGAAACCAACAAAAAAAGAGACAAGAAGATAACATCCATAGTCAAGAAAAGGAGGGATCCTAATAGGCATTGCAAACATCGTTATGTATATGGAAACATAGAAGAGAAGTGTTGAAAAATTCATCCAGAATTGAATCCAAAGTGGTTAAAGTCCAAGAGGAAAACAAAGGAAGATGTTCTGAAAAAACAAGAAGAAGTAGAGAACACCTCTGATATGGACAAAGTTACAATTTGCACCACATTGCAGCAACCAAAGGTGAGTGGAGATAAACATGAGTTATTCAAAATCAAAGTTCAAGTGAAGAACCAGAAGGTAAATGCCTTATTCAACAATGGTTCTCAATGTAATATAGTTTTTGAAACATTAGTTGATGAGCTTGGTCTATAAACCTATGATCTAGTGCAACCAAGTTCACTAGTATGGTTGCAAGGGAAAATTGTTATGAGAATCACTCGAATATGTAAAATCAAGTTTTCCATTAGTTCCAGCTATGTTGATGAGGTAGAATGTTAAGTTGCACCATTAGACACATGTGGAGTGTTGTTGTGTAGCCCCTACTTGTGGGATAGGGATGCTACCTTCCACGGGAGAGAAAACAAGTACCGCTTGGTCAAGGGTGGCAAGGAATACTTTGTCAAATCACATCAAGAGAGAGAAAGCACAACTCCTCTAGCAATGAAACAAGGGAAGACAAGCAAGAAACAAGCCACCTTCGTCGACAATGGAATGGTGGATATGTGGAGGAAAATAGAGGTGTTATGCTTATGTCTCCTTAATGGTATAGCTTTGGGAATAGAAGCCTTCAAATGGGGAGGTGTGATTCGAATTGGATCTTGGAAAATATTTGTAAATGTTGTAAATATACATGTTTTTCTTTATTTCATTTTGTTATGTCTTCTAGCACAATGGGAAGGTGAGATGAACAACTATTATTGTTGTACTTCCAATACCATCCCATTAAAATTAATGAGAGCAACAATGAATAAGGTAAGGAAGGGAGATGCAAGGAGAAAGAGGGAAAGACAACAACAGAAATTGGAGCTCGAAGAGGGTTGCATGTTCAAAGTTGAGTGGATGAAGGAGTTAATGTACATGTTCGCTCTGAGAAAGGGTGTCTCTGAGCCTTGGCATTTGCAATTTTGTATTGTTAGTGAGTAATAATACACAAATATTGTGTATAGATCACCCCATTTTAATTGTATCCTCATCATAATAAAAGTCCCATTTAAATGTTTAATCTATGAGTTATTGTAATCTATGGATTGTGAATTTGGTTTTGAGTTATGGCAATGTATGCATACTCTATTGAAGTGTCTTTCTAAGTCTATAGCACCCGTCCAAAGTGTTCTCCCTTTTCCTGGGAGAATTTAAACTTGTTTGTGTGAATTTAAACATACATGGGTGAATTTATACTTACCTGGGTGAATTTACGGACCTTCTAGGTGTTTTATTTACTACATGGGTGAACTTCTACTTACCTGGGCGAATTCAAAGACCTTGGGCGTTTTTCTTCATTGTTTAACATCTAAATTCATCCCTTGTATTTTTTTGTTTGTTGTGGGGGATCAACATCACCCTTAGATTTTTTTTTAGTTGTTGGGGTCACCAAATCACCCTACAAACTTGTTCCTTTGTTGTTGAAGATCGAATCCGCCCTCTAGATATTTTTTCAATTGTTAGTCGACCCATTCTGACTGGGTTACTCTTAAAGTGTATTTTCCTTCATTTAGTCGACCATGATTTCATTTGGTCGACCTGGCCATCGAATAACTCGACCGATATTTCTTTCAGTTGACCCAATCATCCAAGAATTTGACCTTCAAACATCCCTTGGTCAACTCGACTTAGGAAATTTTGACTTGGGTAAATTTGACTTGGGTAGTTTCAACTTGGTTAACTTGCATTACCTCTGACCTAACTTGTTGCATCTTTCCGACTCATTTAATTCTAACTCAACTTGTGTCTTGATTGGTCGATAATTTCCCATAATCCAAAGAGCTAAGGTTATAATTGTTTTATTCCCGTAAATAGGCCATAGGCCTACCATTTACGGATCATACTAAGACACTTGGACCTTCATAGGGGCTTAAAATCCCATTGCATGGATGCAATGCCCCACTCACTGGAGGCCTTGAATAATGAACATTGCACTTGAGGTGAAGTCTCTAGCACATGGACATGGCATGGAGACATGAAGAAGGGGTGATGTCACCCTCCTATGCCCAAACGTCCTCTTCGTGGAGCATGACACCATACTTTGAGGGGACGTTTTACCATTTAGGTGTAGTTGGTGGTGTTGTGGGCTTGAAGCCTCACTCTATTTCTTGAATTGGTGATGATGTGGCATACTTCTAGCATGGAATCCTAGCCTTTGGAGGCTAACCTTCACACGTTCCACCTTGGAGAAGATATTTTTGGGCTTACATGCCATCATTTGTCTATTTTTATATAATTTTGTAGCCTATGTGGGAAAAAAGTTAAATGGATCTGCTAGTTGAGCATTGTAACTTAGGTTTTAGGCATAAAATTATGGATTTAATTGTAAAGTACAGAAAATATGACTTGGGTTTACTCATATAAATATGGGACAAGTCATTTTTTATTTCATCATAACTCTTCACTTGATAATGATACTCTTGGACTGAAATTTTGGCCCTCTTGGACAAATCACTATCTCTCTTTTTCTTGTCAAAATGGATGAAACTCTTATCTATTGGAGAAATAAAGGCCAGTGACTTCTCTTGATGATGTTTCTTTGGAAAATTGTTGATGATTCTTGGTATTAAATG
>SNQJ01S0034581.1:49930-79278 GCA_010110895.2 Picea sitchensis
TGTTTCCTCATTTTTTGGGTCATTGGGTTCATTGACCCCAAGAAGGGCTTGTACCTCATTTCATGGGAAGAAGGGGTTGAGGGCCCACAGGTGTTGTAGCTATCACTTAAAAGTCAAAATCCTTAACATGTCCTTATATATTCTCACCCTAAGGTCTTGAGAGAAATGAAACACTTCTCCATAAAAATGAAGGACTTTTAAAAGAAAAATGAATAAAAATGCCATGCTTGATGGAAGAATGCATTGCGGTGTCTTCTAATTTCTAGTGCATGTGGCATTCAATGTGTTCTAAATTCAAGTGGCATTGCAGTGCTTCTTTTCTTTCCTTTCACATAGCACTCAATGTTCATACCACAAAAAATGAAAATCAAATAAAGGGCTTGGAAAAATGTTGCATTGTAAATGAAGGGATGTGACACACCCTCCACAAAGGCACCCATAAATGAGACAATATGAGCCCTTGATATGTCAGGAACCCTATGCCCAAAGGTCCCACCCCCATCAAACTCATTCTCACTACATGTCCTAGAGAGGGTCTTCTTGGGAAACATTCCTTGACTTGGGGATTGGCCTACCCAATAGGGCACCATGACAACCCTCCCGTACCAACTAAATTTGGAAAATTTTATAAGGTATTTGAGAATTTTTTTAGTTTTAAAAGAGGGGATTTAATGCACATGTTTGAGTGGCTATTTTATTAAATGTGGCTTACATGGCATGATGCATGCGACTTGTGGACCCTTGGAGGGTGTATTTTCATTTCTTTGCATGACCTTACCAGGTGGAAGACATTCTTGGAGGGAATAAGACACTTGGACATTCATAGGGGCTTAAAATCCTATTGGACGGATGCAACGCCCCACTCATTAGAGGCATTGTGTAATGGCCCTCCGTTACGCCTAAGAAAGTCGAAGCAAACTAGGTAAAAAAAATAAATGCTATGAGATTTTAACATCAACACAAGATCATCACAATGCCTATTTAAGAACAACATCAATGTTCATCCATTCCATTAGTCCAAAAATCCTAAACATCGATTAACCATGGCGCAAGGATGACCCTTACCATTATCAATCAATGTTAACATGTGACTAATCGTTGCACATGAGAGTAACAATTCTAGAACATTCAAAGGTCAACTCAAGTAAGGGCGTTGGAGGGAACTAGTTGCTAAAACAATCATACATATACATAACTTCATGATGCAAGATTAATTAACATTATATCAAGGTGCAAGAGTATGACGAAGAAGTGATCACGTGCCCATGGAAATTACGGTGCGCAAGTAAAATTATTACAAGTTAAACATGCATCCCCATTAATGAAATGTGTGCCAGAAATCAAACTAAACACTGTATGTCTATCGTTATTCAAGTGTGCAAGCAATCTAGTCATATCTCACAACATACTCAATGGCGCAAGATGAACGTTCATTAAATATTTATGGCACCAAGTAACTAGACCTAATTCTATCCACACCTAGCTATGTATAACATGGCACAAGTATTTAACAATTAAATTAAGGTGCAGGCGAAGAATCCACAATTCATCTGGTATCAACTTTAATTTACTGGTGCCAGAGGATCCATCACTTAGTTATTTCTCAACGACAATATTTCATAGAAAAAGCAATCCAGTGACCAAACAAACATTCCTTACGTCACTTTCCGTTCGTGAAGGAGTCTAAGGTCTAACATCAATCTTACATTGAATTCGTTGCATGCAAGGGTCTAGTATCGAAAACCAACATTCATTAATGTCAGATAATCAACACACGATAATTCTAACTTCTAAAAAATCGCATCATCAATATGTAGGTGCAATAGTCACCGATGTGCAAGAAGTCTAGCCAACTATAGTTGTCATGCATTAATTGAAATTCATAACCAAGGCATTCTAAAATCAATCTCATCTAATTCCATGGCGCAAGGTAAAGGTACTCATTACTTTTCATTTGCAAAAGGTCTAAGATCTAACATTCATAAAAGTAACAATCATTAAATCATTTATAAGAATAAAGGAATCATATTAACATCATTTATTAATTATTTAAAGGATCTCATTAATAGCTAAAGGATTTATACTCATTCTTCATTAATTGATCATTCAATGGAATTCAATATACAATTAACCTATTAAACATATATTAATGAACCCTTATTAAAGGGATTGAATAATAAATACCAATTAACACTTACCCCAAAGTGAACTATCCATTCATTAAGGACACGACGAAGAAGACTTTTATACTTGAGAAATCAATAAAGTAGTAATGAGCGTTGGCGAAAAAGGGATATCAGAGATTACCCACGCAGACCATCTCCCCTCCACACGCAGAGCACTAAAGGTAGTAATTGTGTGTGGTGCAGGGGCAGCCCCGCAGAGATAAAGGAAGGCAGTTCCCAGACCACTAAAGGCAGTAATTGTTGGAGAAATTTTTCAACACACTAGTTCAGTGGAAGTTAACAGACTAGTTATATTTTAGACTTTCTATTTTTACCATCACTATTATGCATGCATGCATTCCTAAGGAAAGCTAACTGTTTGATTGATTTTCTTAATTATGGAATGTTTTGCCTTATATATGAGTGTATTCCACTCATTCATTGTATAATATTGATCATGATCTATGTATCAATCATCAGCTCATTGGAGTAGTGTGAATATATTTTCTCATTCTTCCATATTGAATCTCTCTTCCTTTCTTGATAAGCTTTGTTTGTACTTGCTTTATCTAGATCTCCTGTGCAGGTTTCCATGAAACAATGACATGGTATCAGAGCTATATTGCTTGGAGCAAGCCAGACAAGCCAAAGAATAAGGAAAATCGAGGTTTCAGCGAGCTAAATCTGTGGTTGTACCTTTCAACAGTTATTTCTCCCAAAATATTACGTTTTTGAGGAAACGGACCACGAGGAAAGTAAATCGGCCCATTTTGGAAGTGGGTTTTCAACCGTTTGGCGAGATTCTTCACCATTTGCTCAGAAAGTAAGCTACGAGATAACCTCCTGAAACTGATATGAATCCGTGGTCGTACATTTCTACAGTGATTGCTCCCAAAAATATTAAGTTTTTTAGGAAACGACCCGCGATAGAAGTAAATCGACCCATTTTGGAAGTGGGTTTTCAACCGTTTGGCTAGATTCCTCATTGTTTGCTCAGAACTTAAGTCGCAATATCATCTCTTGAAATTGATACGAATTTTCACTTAAAGTGTCATTTCTGTCGTGATTTCTTAATTTTTCACTTGCAGATTGAGAGTAAATTTTTAGGGGTTCTTAGAAACAGTGGGAGAGATGGATATGGAAACTATTATACGGTGAAACTTGGTGGTAATCCTCACACCATACAATTATTTTGATTGGAATCCCAAGGCGACATTCCAACTCAAAAGAAAAGGACTATATAATTTGACGATGGCGACAAAAACAAAACCTACATCATCAATTGAGAATATGAGATGGGCGAACCGTAAGGATGAGGCCATAGGACTACTTCCTGAGTTAATATCCACTGATTTGTGGTTTCATGTTGTCGCATGCAAGACTCCAAACGATATCTGGACCACCTTGGAAGGACTCTTTAGAAAGGAGGATGAGATGTGAGGTCATATGCTTGAGGTAGAGTTGAATACCTTAGACCCTAAAAGTTTTGATAATACACAAGATTTTTTTACTAAATTTAAATCTTTTCTGTTAAGCTTGGGTGAATGTGGTATTGATAAGTCTACACAAGAGAACCAATTTATTCTAACAATCTTGGCCAAGCTAGGACCAGAATACGATGTATATGTCTTCAATTTCCATTATGGCAGATGTATTTTTGGAACAAATTGGAAAATGCCTACGTTGGGTCAGTTCATTGAGTCTCTTACACAAGAGCAGACAAAACTCATACAGATGGGCCTCATGAAAGATCCCAAAGCACATACATTCATCATGCATGATGGAAAAGGGTCATTCAAACAGAATAGGAAGGAGGGATATTCCAAACCCTTTAATGATTCTTTGGGTTCCAAAGACTCTTCAGATTCCAAGAAGAAGAAGAAGGGAAAGCAGTTCACTTACTGCAATAAACCGAATCATGAAGAATCCACATGCATGAAGAAATAGATCGATCTTACGACACAATAACTTTAGAAGAACAACCTTGGAAACTTCATTCTAAAGGGAGTCAAGAAGCAGAAGGAAGAAGATCCTTCTCCTAATAAAGGCAATCATCATGCTCTTGTTGCAATTAATTCCTCATTTGATTCATGGATTATAGATTATGGTGCATCCCATCATATGGCAGTGAAAGAGGAAGTTTTATCTTCCTTTAGTCCATGCTCAAGCCCCCCTATTCTCATGGGGGATGATACTCCAGTAGTAGTAGCAAGAGAAGGGAGAGTGGAACTCCACAATGGCAGTTTTGAGAATGTTTTACATGTTCCAAAGATTTCTATGAATCTGCTCTCAGTTTATCAAATCGCTCAGAAAGGTAAAAAGGTTGAATTTACATCAGATTCAGTTTCAATAATTGACATGCATGACAATTCCATCATTGCAAATGGTGAGGTCGATCACAAGTCAAGGTTGTATAAATTCACTAAGTTTTCTGACGATGACTCCTCTATTCTACTTACACATAAGGAGAGTACTTTGCATGCACCTCCAGTGCAACATGCATATACTCTTGTTCTTCCATCTGTTTCAGACATCAGGGATGATTCCATACACTCAGATTTTGTACATGGAAATAAGCAGGTAGTACAGCCAGATAAGAAGCCAACGTTGAAGCTTCAACAGATGCCCAAGAAGGCACATACCACGCTTCAGGCAGTAGGCAACCTTGTAGGGAATCCATTGGATTCAAGGATGACTCGATCTCAGCATGAGGATCCTTCTCATGTACTTTCATCTTCAAAACCTGCGATGCCCATGCATTGTTATATGGTTCAATATACTAATCCACATAACTAGAATAGGGTTGTGTGAAATCCATTATGGAAATCAACCATGCAAAAGGAGTATGACTCACTCCTACAGAACCAGACTTGGAATCTAGTTCCACGTCCACCAGAAAGGAATATTTTCAGGTGCAGATGGGTCCACAGGATCAAGAGGAACAAGGCCCGACAGGTTGCCAAAGGACTTCATCAGATCCATAAATATTTCTACATATTCACGAAGACTTTCAGTGAGCAGAAGTTTCAGACTTTGCGGGATCGTCTTGCAATGAAGAACACAGTTGCCTAGTAGCTGTCATTTTCTTGTTCTGATACATTATCTTTTGAGGGGGGGGTTTGTTCCCACATGGTTTTCCCTCTTTCCTCACTTTTATTTAATGTTCATTATTTGCATTGTACATGAGTACCTAAAATGGCCTAGTAGCCGGGACTCATTTTTTACTCCATAGTGATGTTCAGGGGGGGTGTTGGATAAATTTATATTTTCGACACACTAGTTCAGTGGGAGTTAACTGACTAGTTCTATTTTAGACTTTCTATTTTTACCATCACTATTATGCATGCATGCATTCCTAAGGAAAGCTAACTGCTTGATTGTTTTTTCTTAATTATGGAATGTTTTGCCCTATATATGAGTGTATTTCACTCATTCATTGTATAATATTGATCATGATCTATTTATCAATCATCAGCTCATTGGAGTAGTGTGAATAAATTTTCTCATTCTTCCATATTGAATCTCTCTTCCTTTCTTGATAATCTTTGTTTGTACTTGCTTTAGCTAGATCTCCTGTGCAGGTTTCCATGAAACACTGACAGTAATTGTGTGTGGCACAGGGACAACATGAAGAGATAAAGGGAGGCAGTGCGCAGAGGAAAACAAATGAATAAAACATAAGGGTTTTATCCAGAATTAGAAGCACAGAAAGGAAAGGAAATTGAAGGAGAATCATGCTCCAATGCGATGTGATTTTCCAGGCTGCGAAAAGGGAAGGAGACCACACCCAACCAATGCCAACCATAAAGGAAAACATCACCAGGACATCAACAACGATGGGTGTTTGAAATTGTGCCTATATTTAAACAATATGTAGTGCATGTTGAACCCAAGGAATGGGGACCCCATTAAAGCGAGAAGGCAGACAAGGGTCCCAACAAGAATAAAATATACCCAACTGTAAAGGAGGGAGTTTTGTCTAAAACATTGAGCACTAAAATGAGTAACTAAAGGAATACAAACTCTAAGGAAACCTCTACGTAATTTCTCCAGTAACTCTCTCAGATATTTGATGTAGTCTGGAGAAATTTGAGGGAGGAATATCGACAAAAAATAGTGTGTACTCGACTGGTTCTAGTTGATAGAAGGTAATAAGCAGGAGGAGGGTAAGGAGGATATGAACGCCTAGGTGTTAAGGAGTGATTGAAGGAGTTTGGTCCAGCGAGGAAGCTCCTGGACGTTGCGCCGCGCAGAGAATGTTAGGCACGTACACAAATTCAAGGCTCTCGCCTAGATCTCATTTCGTGCCCAACGCCCCTCTCCAATCATGCCATCTCAAAATTCCACCCAAAACTATGTGTGCGTGATTCCCTTTGTCAATCAAGGAAAGAACGAGTCACACCTGGCCTCTCCCAAGAGGATTTGTAGCTAAAGGATCCAAGGCACCCGGCTAGCTAAGCCCCCTCACAGGTGGACAATACTCATGCCATTCACTGCTTCAATCTCAAATGGAAATATTAGATGAGAATAGCGTCCTTAAGGTAAAACCTCGAGGAGAAGGAATTTACGAGTTTAACCTTCGTACTCAAAGCTACACCAGCATGGAAGCATAATTCAACCGAGTAGAGGCAGGTGATGGGTTAAAGATGGAGATGAATCAGTGGTCCTTGTAGAAGGAGAAATAATGATTCGATGAGCACCCAACTGGGACTCGCGCCAAGGATTCAATAGTGTTAATGAAACAAAAAAACAAGGCGCAAACATATCTATACTAGTTATAAGTTTCCTGCGTGGAGGGAGGATACTGACATCTAACTCTTGTCAAATTACCAAGATGATTAAATATTTAACAGCGATTCCACATGAAAAGGGTTCCAACTTCGGATAGCCTACTAGTTAAATAATACAATCTATCGCTAGATGACACAAGAGAAGGTCTTTAAGTAACAACTGAATTCCAATAAGGTTACTGCAACATTCAAGTAGAAGTCAAGGGATCGGTAAATGGAAGGACAGTTAACGAAAATAAAGAATACTAGTGTGCAGGACAGAATTTCAAGATTCAACTTCTAACTACCCATACCCATCAAGAATCATAAAAATCACCACCCAATATAAATCATATATTCTAACTAAATAAACACAATAAAACTAAAAAGTGTACCATAACCAAAGGGAAAAGAATCCAAATCTTGTTGTCTCGCGCTCATGCTCTGTCCCGCTCTTGCTTGTCAACCATTGAGACCTCACTGGTACCTCCCAGCCAATGCTACAGGTACACTTCTCCCCCCTGAGCCCCTCGAGCCACAAAGGGGCCATGCACACAAACCAGAGGAAGTCTAGCTCCTAGCTCGCCTTGCAAGGTCGAGCTACCACTCTCTAATCGAGCTGGGAATCCCAACTCCTGCAAGGTAAAATCAGTCAAGAAAAATATCGGCAGCGTAACCTTACGCCTACCAGTCGTGATCCATACTCCTCCTCTGCCATCCTTTTTATAGAGTTTTCTTATTGATTAGTTTCCCAAACCCTTATTAGATTATTTTCATTAAATTTAATTAGAATAAACCTCCCTCATACATAGGTCACCCGATCCCTTAGTTGCACCAGAAATTAATTAATTAATTAAATCATTTTTTCCTATTTCCCTGATCCACCTAAAAGCATTCCTAAAAACTCTCCTCGGTGTCCCTTTATTCCCTTACATTTCTTAAGTTACTGATGTTTTACTTAAAGCCTAGTTGATTTCACAATTAGAAAGTTTCAAGGGCTAGATTCCCTACTAAGTTAGGCATTCCCCTTTTTCTTTAAGTTTCCCCTTTTCTTTAAGTTCCCCTTTTTATATAAGTTCAGAATTAGCAAGTTTAGACATAAACAACAATTTACCCTTTTAATAATTTAATCCTTCATTAAAATTTCACTTTAATTAAGTATGTTTGAATTTTCTTTACCCCCTTCTTGTTACATGTCCATTTATTTATTTTTTGTTTAATTTTCTACTTAGACCTAGGTTTTAAATTCACTAGGCTTGGCGACAGTTTTTAAGGGAAAAAATTAGTTATTAATCTTTACTCATACCATCATTCATTTTAAGGCCGACCAGGTCCTAAGGAGGCATAGTTTTCTAGGTACTAGGTTTATTAACTTGCCAGAGTTAAAATCATGACGTTCCCTTCAAGACGCACTACGTGCTCCAAGGGTGCCACTCACTTGCATTCATGTTTTATTTGCGTGGTGTGCCCTTCAAGACGCACTACGTGCTCCAAGGGTGCCACTTGACTTTTGACTAATTTTGGTAGACGTCAAACCCCTGGAGTCAATAATATGTTAGGTGACCTTGTGGGAGACTAAGGGCCTCTAAGGAATAAGGACCCTACCTTATTGCGTGTGCCTTAGAATCATCGTGAGAGACTGTCACAGTATTCCCTCATGACATCGTGGATCTATCGAACTATGTAATCGTAAACCTACAGTTTGAGCTACGGCGGGAGTGCTAGTAGGCTGTGGCATGGCTTCTACCACACCTCTCCCTCAATATATTTGGTTGTCATGCATGACCCCTTTACTCCTAATGTGAGTCTGGTTAGCAAGCTATCGTCAGCCTGCATCCATCAACGAAACATGTTAGTGATAACAATCAACATCATAATATTTGGTCATGTGTCACATATGTAATATCAAAACATTCAAAACATAACCTTCTTCTCTCTGACTCAATCTAAAGTCCAAGGAGATCCATCGATTCCATCGACATCCTCAAATGTCTAGAGTCCTGCACACTCAAGAAACCAGTCAATAGCACCTATCGATATAAATATCATCAAATAATGTATCATCAAATCCACAAACATTATCATGCTCCATAATCGAATCAGTCGATCATATAGTGAACCATATCACTTGCACACAAGTTTCCACAAGAATAAGTCACATCGGGTCACGCAAGAGCAGGATGTTACACCTTGAATAATGAAGGTTTCACTTGAGTTGAAGTCTCTAGCACATGGACATGGCCCGAATACATGAATAAGGGGTGATGTCACCCTCCTATTCCCATACGTTCTCTTCTTGGAGAATGACATCATACTTTTAGGGGACATTTTACCATTTAGGTGCACTTGGTGGTGTTGTGGGATTGAAGCCCCACTCTATTGCTTGAATTAGGGGTGACATCGCACACTTCTAGCATGACTTCCTAGCCTTTGGAGGCTAACCTTCACATGTGCACCATGGAGAAGACTTTTGTGGGATTATATGCCATCATTTTTCTATTTTTATATCATTTTGTAGCCTATGTGGGAAAAAGACAAATGGATTTGCTAGTTGAGCATTGTAATGTAGGTTTTAGGCCTAAAATTATGGATTTAATTGTAAAGTGGACAAACTATGACTTGGGTTTCCTCATATAAATATGAGGCAAGTCATTTTTCATTTCATCATAACTCATCACTTGATAATGATAGTCTTGGACTTAAATTTCGGCCTTCTTGGAAAAATCACACTCTCTCTTTTCCTTGTCAAAATGGATGCAAATCTAGTCTATTGGAGCAATAAAGGCTAGTGACTTCTCTTGATGGTGTTTTTTTGAAAAATTGTTGATGATTCTTGGTATTAAATGGTTCATCCATGCTATCTCTTAGATTTGGTGAGTAATTTCTATAATTTTTATTGTTGTTTTGCTTGTTTAAATTCAAGAAAATATCTTAAACCCTAGGAGGAGTAAAAGGGATTACACTATCCACCAAGGTTTATTTACTTTTTGCTATTGAAGGGATATAAAGATTGCAAAAATAATTAAGAGGGTTTACACCCTTGTTTCAAGGCTTAGATAGGGATTATTTCTCTAGGGAGTAAGAGGGTTTACACCTCTAGAGAAACTTTAACCCTAGTTTGTCTTGGATCCCAAGCTAGACAATTTGGATGGATTGTTGTTGGGTGTTATAAGGGTTTAAATCTCAACAAAAATATCTTCTTCCTCTTCAATTAGTTTGTCTTCCAAGGAAGAGACTCCATTTACCCAATAAAAAGTCACTAATATTTGCATTCAATATTGTTAATTGTTGTATTGGTAAACATGAAAATTTATGGTTTGGAATTGTTCAAGTTGGATGATTCGGATTATTTTCGACACGAAATGAAAGATGAGATACAATAAAGAAATGTATAGATTTTTATCATATATCCAATAATATAATATAAATATATTAGAGATGTAACCATAAACACAGGGATACAGTAATACATGATTTCTATTGATGTGCAAAATGTACAGAACTGAAAAAATACAAAGTGAAAGACTCGCTAGAATGGTGGCAGCTTATCCTTGAGAAGAGATGTGACAACTACTTGAATTCGCAAGAAGATGAGTACAATGAGGCTCTGAAGTCCTTTTTACAATAAATATGAATTCCAAAACCCTATACATCCAAAAACCTAACCCTGGGATATGAAGCGTCAAAAGTCATGTGGGCCCCGTTTGGGTAAGTTAGTACATTAAATTCCTGGAGTCATAACTTTTGCGTACGATCTTTGTTTAGGGCACACGATAGCTCGTTGGAAAGGTATTGATGAGGAGATTCATTTAGGGGGCTCAATGAGATGCTTTGGATGTCATTGAGGTGCCTAATCGTGAAAAAACATCGTTTAGGCCCTCAAACTGGCCCTCGAAGTTAAAAACTGCTAAAAATAGTAAATTGCCAAAAACATGTTTTGAGCCGGTTGGAAAAGGTGGGTGCCCACTGATATCCACCTAGATCAATCCTCCCTCCTTAGGAAGAAATGTTCTCCATTGCATTGATTTCTTGGGGGAGAGGGAAAAGTGTTTGTTGAATCTGCATCTTGATGAGTTGTTTGCCTTACTAGAGAAGTTACACTGCTTAGCTTGTTGAAGGTTGTCATGAACATGTGGCTGGAAGGGTTGGACCTTTTTAACCAAAGATGATTGTGTGAAAAATAAATCCTTGCACTTTGCTTCAATATTTACGACCTTCTTCGGCTGGATAGAATGTGCTTGGAATGAGGTTGCGTGGTTGCAATGTTCTTTTGTTCACCTTCTAAACAAATTGTGAAGAAACTGAATTTTGTAGTATGAGATACTACCTTGCGGCACTGTTTAGGTGCGACAGTAGTTGGAACTACCTCTGGTATCCTGTAGAGATTACCCCCCAGAGTAATATTGACACTGTGGGGTCGAGACTCATAGATACCATGGCGCTTCCACATATATGGTTGGCCCAAGAGAACATCACAGACATCCAACAGGACAACATCACATAATACCTCATCCTTTAAGGGTAGGATGTCGTATGACAATCGACACTATTGGATGACACGAAGATCACGTCCCTGGCGAAGCCACCCAATGTTGTATGGTTGTGGGTGTGGTGTAGTCGAAAACCCCAACTGTTTGATGACCTCTACTGAGATGAGGTTCTTTTGGATTCCGATATCAACGATAAAATGTAGTGGGGTCCCCTTCACCCACATCTGTGAATGAAAAATGTGCTCCCTCTCTTTAGGATATGTTGGTTCTTCTTGTTGAATTGGTGTGGTCCTGACAATAGCAATGGAGTCTGCGTCGATGTTTTGTCTTCTACCAATATTTTCTTAATCAGATTTGGAATCAGGGTTTGGCTACTTGTCTTTGATATCAGACACCAATTATTGTTTTGAGTGACATTCATCAGTGTTGTGCTAGGGGATTTTGTGGAAATCACACCACTTTTCAGTGTCCTTGTTTGTCTTCCCGTGACCCTTCTTTTCCTGTGGCTTGGACTGGTTTTTAGGAGGATGTTTTTTAGGGCCATATTTATCATACTTTTGTTGTTGTGGATTCACAGACCCGAACTCCCGCTTGCTCTGGTGCTTAAATTTCTGTTCAATTTTAACAACATATCGATAAGCAGCACCCAATGAAGAGATGTCTAGAAAACACATTTCAGTTTGGATGTATTTCTGTAGAGCCCCACGGTATTTCAAAACCAAATGTCGCTCAGAGTCTTTGATACCCATCTTGGTGCATAAGGTATGGAAGGTGTTGGTGAAATCCCACATTGTTTGGCCCCTTTCTTGCAGCAGTGTGGCCCATCTCATGTACTGGTCATCATAGTTTCCAACAGGGTAATATTGTTCCTTGATCGGATGCACAAAAAAATCCCAGGTGGGCGTGGCCCCATATATTCCAGACTCCTCTATGGAACTTTTCTCCCAATAATTTTCCCACCAATTTTTGACATGGGGGAGAGACTTAAGGAGTGAAAAGGTGATATTTTCCCTGTTGGAGAAATTATGAACAGAGAAATAACCTTCTAGCATATTTAACCATTTTTCTAGGGCATGTGCATCTATCTGTCCTTCAAATACGGGAATATCAAAATTAACTTGTACCTTGAAAGGAGAGGTGCCTCCAAAGTAGTCGCTTGATGAAGACACAGTGGTTGTCATCGACAGGCATTGAAGGATGTGGGAAAAATTCTCCATCATTTCATCCCTCTGTCACGTGAGAGCTTGCTCAAGAAACAGATTAATAGAGTCTTCTACTCCGTCATTTTTATTTTCTTCCACCATGGAGGGTTTCTTGGGCGTGTGAGAACAATTTTCCTCAAGAGAGAAAATATCGAGACCCAACTTTCTATACTCAAACCTCTTCGGGAACATGCACTGAAAAACAATCAAGAGTAGCCTGCTCTGATACCACTGATCCAGATTATTTTCGGCATGAAATGAAAGAGGAGATATAATAAAGAAATGTACAGATATATATCATATATCCAATAATATAACAGAAATATATCAAAGATGCAACCATAAACACAGAGATACAATAATACACGATTTATATTGATGTGTGAAATGTAGAGAACTGTAAAAATACAGAGTGAAAGACTCGCTAGAATGGTGGAAGCTTATATTTGAGAAGAGAAGAGATGATTATAATGAGGCTCTGAAGGCCTTTTATCATAAATATGAATAAAAAAACCCTATACATCCAAAATCTAACCCTGTGAGATGAAGCTCCAAATCTCATGTGGGCCCCATTGGGGTAAGTTAGTATATTAACTTCTCGGGGTTGTAACTTGTGCATACGATCTTAGTTTAGGGCACATGATAGCTCGTTAGAAAGGTATTGATGAGGAGATTAATTTAGGGGTATCAATCAGAGCATTTGGCTATCATTGAGGTGTCTGATCATAAAAAAAAAAAATGTTGTTTAGGCCCTCAAATTAGCCCCCGAAGTTAAAAACTGTTAAAAATAGTAAATTACCAAAATTGCCAGAATTTTTTTTTGAGCCAATTGGAACAGGTAGGTGACCATTGATATCCACTTGGATCATTGGATTTGAAATTTACATTATTTAGACTATCTTATGCTACAAAGGCATCTTGATTGGTCAAGTGGTTAGTTTGTTGTAATAAACATTAAGCTAAAGCCATTAGAACTGCAATAAAATATATTTCTTAATAATTTTTCTTCACTTTTGACTACTGAAACTTGCATGTAAGTAGTAAATTTTGAACGCATTTTCAAGGGCTATTGATTGGGTGGCTTGCTTGCTGATTTTGTTGGTTAAATTTTTTTATTATAGAAAACAAACTCTACACCCATAGGGATATCATAATTCTATGATAATAACACTCTTTTACAACCCTCCTTTATCATCTAACTCGTTGTTTTAAGCATTGGAATATTATCTCTATGTGCATGCTCATTTGTCCAATATTATATGCTAGTTAGACTATGTAATTTGCAGTTATTATAACTTTGTCATTGCTAATATTTAATTTTCTACTGCTGCAATTTTTGGACAAAAAGGTTTCTTGTTGATTCCCCTATTGTTTTGGGGCTTATATCATCATATATTGTCTTAGTTTGGATTTTCTAACATTTTTTTGGAAAAACACGACATTGGAAACATTTTCCTTGAATCATATTCATCCTCCATCAAACCTTAAGACCTTATAGTCTTGACCTATAGAGGTGGTTCCTTCTTCCCTTGACCTCTCCCCGTGTAATCCCCCTAGGGTCACCTAAGAAGCCTCCCTTGTGTTGGATTTTTCCATCATTAAAACAAGGGGGATATATATTGAGGTGACAGTGATAGGTGTCCCCAGTTGTGTCTTTCATTTATTGCTTGGGTTGTGTTGAGGGGTCAATATTCCCTTAAACTCAACAGCAGGAATCACGCCTAGAGACGAGGCCCAATTAGACTCTTCCCTGTTTGGGGTGGCGTGATTCTCCGGACTCATGGTACAAAAAGATTTGATGGGATTTACTTAGTTATAGGATGGATCCTTTACAAGGTTATTTTCTATTAAATTATTAGTTTATCTATTAACTAGTCGGTCACTAATTCCTTAAGAAGGTTGGGTTTAGGTTAACCTTTACCGGAAGCATGTAAATGATACCTCTTATTAATCAATATCAAACAATAATATTCTCTTATTTATCAAGAAACAGATCTCGCCTAAGAAAGGGAAGTATATGCAGAAAATGACAGATAACTTGAAATAATTCTAGTCATTGTAGAACACACAATTTTTATAACACCATCGAGTTCATGCCTATATGTGTGTGTGTGTGTGTGTGTGTGTGTGTGTGTGTAATGACTGTAATTATTCAGGATAACTTAAATGAAAAAAGTATTGTCTTACTAAATCGCTTGCAGTAGACCACAATAAAGTAGAACAATCCACAAATTGAGTTACTCCACAACCTTTGGCAAAAATTGTCTTCAACTCTAAATGAGCTTCCAAATTAAACTTGAAAATAATTGTTTGTATAATCCCCCACTATTAAAAAACCGTCAACCCTTTAAAATGAGGTCAACCTCTTTATTTATATCAAAAACTCCATGCAAAACTTATCAATAACGCGTGTTTAACAAGAGATAACAAAAAATAAAGCGGATCGTATCCACATGGAAACTATTAGTGAGCTTCAGTTAACTCATAGTGTTTGTTCTGTCATATTTGGACCATTTGGAGAACATATCTTCACATGTGTGTAAATATGGGGATCGATGATGGTCCATCAGCATGTTGAACTTATCCTTCATCTCCATCGTCCGATCTTTAAATCGGTCAATCTCAGAGACAATATGTTGTAGGACCCATGTTTTCCCTATTAGCCCATCGGTGAGTCTTTTAACATTTCCTTTATCAAGTGTTTGAATCTCCCAATCCTTGGATTCAAACTCGTCATCAATTTCGTTGAATCCTCTAACTATGATATGTAAATTGACGAAGTAGTTGGGGTTGCCAAATTCTCAAAGTTGAAGGTATAACATTTTTTTATTGAAGTGATTCAAATGTTTGAGACACTCCTCCCATCTTTATTTCATTTTTAGTCATGGTTCTATCACCAGTTATACCCAATACTTTGTTGCTACCTTAAATATGGCTAAACTCTCCTCTACAAACATCATGATGCCATGTTCTTCCTCACCTCTGCCTTTCTGGATCTCTCTGATATATTCAATTTGTTTAGATACCTAATTCCCTTTCTTAGACCATCTCATCATCTCCTTGTATGCTATGAGGCCCAACAAGGTCTCTCCCTCATAGCCAACAATGTTGGTCATGAAGATATCTCTATCCCAATTGAACTAACTATAAATTTCTATGAATTCAATCTTCATGAACCTTACCGCTTGGGTGGCATCATGGTAGTAATCCACCTGATGTCTAAGGTGTGCCAATTATTTTCTCAAAAATTCATATTCTCGTTCATCTTCTTTCACTCTATCTATGGTGGCATTGGATATATTTATTCATGTCCCTAACAACTCACTTACCCTAGACTGTCTTGCATCTAGCAGGATTTCTTCGGTGGTGATCATCACATCACTGTCTAAGGTGAGTCCCCTCTTTTTCCATGTCCTCTTGACAACCACTTATCTCTTATGGTCATAAGAAATGGTCTGAACATCGACCACTTCGTCTACATGCTCTTGAATCGGTTGATCTCCCCATGTGAGGACATTCCCTAAGCTTCCTAATGTATGAAAGTGTTCAAGTGTTGTCTCCTTTCCTCTGTCATCCCTTGGCTCCCGATGATTGATCCCTTCACCCCTTCTATGTGTCATTCGAGACAATCTAGAGGCTTCAGTCAACCCCATTCCTATTTTGTTGGTCGAGTATCTGATTTGTATTGTGCTTGGTTCATTTCCTATGACCCCTACTACAATGTCTTATGCTCATACTACCAATCCTCTAAGTGCAGAGTGTGTTGAATATTCTATTGAGATTTCCTTGGGTTCCACATTACTTATCAGCTCTTCCTCCTTTTCTCCATTACTGATGTGAAATCATGATGAATATTTAGCACCTAGTCCCTCTAGAACCTTACCCTTTATTGATGTCTCATTTCTTAGTTCCTTCTGAGTTTTGATATTTCCTTCCTCTTTGTTCAATGACTGAGGGGTTCAATCTAGAGTGGTACCATCACCTGCAGTTGCACCTAACTTTTTTTCCATTCCCAAAGGTTTCGATCCTTCGGACACATTTGTTCCTAATACCTATGTTACTGGTTCATCTGTAACAAAAAAAGTAGTATTTGATTTCTTGATTTCGTTGTCATATATCGTTATTAGGTCAACAATGACATGAGATATTTGCCTTAGGGTGTCAGGATTTGTTAATATTATAGGTGTTGGCTCGGTCCCTGGTTCTTCCGCAGTGATTTTCTCTTAAGTATCTTGCTCATTGTATTCTTCTACTTAGATATTTCTAAGGGTTGTTTTCTACCTTGCTCCCCCAAATGTGACCGGAGTTATTTCCACGGATATTCCTTCTGGCACTATGAAATTGTTATTGTGCATCTGCATCATCCTTACAGCTTCATCCAAGATTCTTTGTGCCTCAGACCTATCCATTATTTTTCTTGCACCTTCTTTTTGAGCTTGTTCCATTATTATTATCTTGGATGTCTATTCTAGAAAGTCCAAATGTTCATTCCCAGACAGGGCCATGAACATGACTAGGTCTAGATTTTCTTTCCTCTGCAAAACTTCATCCTACCTCAAGGCATTCTCTGTGAATATTTCATCTTCAAATTCATCAGGTGCATACGACCAATGGAAAACCATCTGATTAACATGTTCAACCACCATTGTTCTAGGGTCGTGCCTCCTGTATCTCCTGGTGAAGAACCTATACTCTATCTAAATCTAAGCTTCATGTCTAGCCTACATAGTATCCTTTACAAAATGGTAACAAATGTAAAATTCATAAGGGATGAATAACCTTTTCTTATATTTTACCAGAGATGCATTCAACCCTTGTAGTATGGTCTGGTAGAAAATTTCACCTAACACCATTTTATCGAGCACATGAATTGAAAATAGGTGTGGTGCTCCGATGGCTCTAAAAATTCTGATATACGTGCTCCTTTCATCTAGGTAACAATGCCCAATTTTGGATATTACCTTCCTCATTGCTTTTGAAATCCTAGGGTAGTCTTTTTTGAAGATCAATGAATATACTTTGGCTATGAACCCATCACATATTACGGTGATTGATCTTTTGTTCATGTTCTCCCATAATATGTTGAAATAAACATGTACAGGAGTCTCAGAGATATTCCAACTTAGTCTAAGGCATGGGAATACATTCCTAGCTCATATTGTGTCTAGGAGATAAGATGTCATGTAGAATGCAGGGGTTTCTCGAAATTTTGTATTTTGTGCTTCCTCTATCATGGGGCTTAATTGCTTTGAATTAATAGCCCCCCAATTGAAGGTGCTTTCTGATATACCCACTGTATAATCCAAAGGTATCCAAGCCTCAGAGAACCTAGAGAAATATTTTTCTTTGTACAAACTATATATCAAGGCCATCATGAAAATTTAGGGCTCTCAGAGGTTCACCGTAATGTACCACTCTAATGCCCAATTGGTTGGTGTTATGCCATTCATAAAATGCCACAAAAAAATACTTGTTCAATATTACTTCGACATCTTTGAGTTTATAATAAGTGCTTACCTTCGTTGGAAAAAAGATGCATATGCACTCTCCATCCTTGTTATTTAGCAGACATTTATCTGCATCGGTATGGTGGATAATCCACTCCATGATATCAACACATGATAGAGCAGACATCATAGCTGTTACCATATGCAACGAAGAATGTCTGATATTATGGAACACCTGATCATCCATTTTCCTCATCTCTAGATTGTTGTGAGGCATAAATTCAGGGAAATAATCATAATGGATTTCGTTATACAGATCCAACCAAGAAGGAAGAATTACCTTGGAATATGTGTCATTGTCTGTCTTTGAATAATGGGGGTGTATTTTCAGGATTATTGTGTGACATTTTGATCATCGATTCTTCCTTGGGGGGAAACTCCAAATTTTTTGTTGTCGAGTTGGACACCTCTCCAACTTGATCACATCCTCCTTTGGGGATCTTAGGTGACCTACGGGTTATTGGTCGTCTGGGCATAATTTTTCCTGCAAATACAATAATTCATATCAATATCTCCCCTACCATAAAATTTTAAAGGAAACCATGATAAACACCTTGTGTGGAGATTCTTCCAAGTCAAATACTCACTGGTTCCATATTTTGCAATAAACACAGCGCAACTCAATTTCTCAGCGACACTAGATCAATTGTTAGTTATTGAATGAAATTCAAACAGTTCTATGCAATACATGGGATCATTTAAATGTATTCGAACAAATAACAGTTATCCCTCACATCCATCATCATCAAGTTTTGGTAGAACAGATCTACAAAATATTTTTATTAATTCCATCCGCTACATGTGCAATATTTTTAAGTAAAAGTGACGATCAAATCAGCGACGCGAAGGGACATTAGATTTTTTTATCGGGGGTTTTAAAAGGTCGTCAATTAACATGCGGCAGTTTGAAATTGGAAGTCATCCATTCGGCCTGTTTGAGGCTTTGAAGAAAACGCGTGACCAAACATTCGATCCGATAGAGATGACAGGATGAAGTTATTTTCCCTGCATTTGATTTGACTAGGATGTCAATGTGGCATATTTTAATCAGTGCAAAACATAGGGATGCATGCGGCTAGAAGGTCCATAGATGGGCAGTCTCGATGACTTCAAGGATCCTAGGAAAGACCAAACAGACGGTTCAGACTGCTAGTCTTTAATTCTTTGATCGAGCATAGATTGGTATTAGGATGCGGGTTACAAGATGGTTTTCCCCTTCTTGATCAGTCAACGTCGATGTCTATCAAAATTTGATTCTTTCACATGGTTTGAGCATTTTCATGTGTTCAACCGCGAGTGTTGATTCCTAATATGTATCGACGTCGACGACTACCTCTTGGACTTACCAGTGGGTTTTTTCCTACTGATATCACCAACACCCAACTTTGATTGGTGTCAGCACTTCCAAGAATGAGCAACGCCTTTGTGAAACTTAGTACCAAAATCGGTCGATGTTTGATGTTAATCGGCATTGGCGACTACCTCTTGGACTCAACAATGGGTGTTTTTTCAACTGACCTTGTCGACGCCCGATGTTCATCGATGTCGAAACTTTCATGAGAAAGAAACAACCTTGCACAACTAGTATCCTAAATGGTCGACACCTGATGTTAATCAGTGTCGACATTATTGAGACTGTGCCACATTTTTGACACATAGATTGAGTTGACCAATCCCCAACATTGATCGATATCAACATTTCAGAGTATCAGTCATTGAGTATCAGAGAACTTTACCTTTAGCAGTGATTCTTTGAAGACTTTCTGGATTCATAGATGTGAGTCAAACCATATGAACAATGAAGAATCTTGGAAAAAATAGTAAATATGAAACTTATGTAAAAAATTAATTGAAACAATGCAACCGGAAATAGAAAAAGTTGTAACCAAAAATTGGAAAATTTTAGAGTGTGTTGAGTGCTCAACAAATGGTGATTCGTTGGTAGAATGAAGACTCTTTGTTTCAATCTACAATGATGTTGACAGAATTATTTGGAAATGGTTAGTAGCTTGATGCAATAAACCATGGATGACTCACAAATATGTATACATATGGACCAAGGACATTCCAACCGACTGCTCATGGGGATTCACCTGAATACATTCTTGTTTCCATTTAACCACTGACTCCTACCTTTCCATCGAGATTCGATTTAGAACTCAAAACTATTAAGGAGACATGATTTTGTTACTTTTTTCTGAAATTCAAGAACCTTACCATGGTGTTCCTTTGCTTCCAACGAGTGTACATATCCCTGACAAAGTCACTCGGATATCACAGACCTTTCTCTTCTTCCAACAAGCATCTATAGCCCTGAAAAATATATCTACATACTCTCCCAATTAGACATTCTGACTTGTTATTTTATGTTCATCTTTGTTGCATACATGTTGCGAATGAACCAGGGAGGAGGATATCTATTTTCTGGTGAAGGATCAGAACCATATATATTTTATTCTTTGTCTTTTTTGAACAGAATGAGGACTAATTTTTCTTTGTTCGGGTATAGGCCACACTCTCCTTTGTTCCATTTCCATCGGTATTCCCAGACTACGAGGTAGTCGACCTATTTTTTCCTTGAGTGATTTGTATACATAAACGTGAATTACCCATGTGTTGAATCCTCTGACCAATAGACCTTCTCATTATTTTTCTACAAAATTTTAAAATTGAGAGATGAGAATCTAGCTTCAGTAGATTGTGCCACCACTTTGAAAAAGAACACACCCAAAATCATGATATCATCAAAGTAATAAAAACAAGAAAATCAAAAGTAAATCAAATCACACAAAGCAAATCAAACCAAAAGGAAATAAAAATTGAAAGCACCAAACTTGTCACTCAAAACAAAATTTAAAAAAACAAAGAAGAAATAAAAGGTCATCTATAATACAAGAAGTTGTCTTCGAGACAACTTATGAAAAGAAACACTTTAAGACTTGGTCATTGATGGGAAGAGCTTCAATATCACCCCTAAGTTTTTGCAGATGGTAAGTGCCTAGCCAAATTTTCTCAGCGACTTGAAAAGGTCCAAGCCATAGATTTTGGAATTTTGAATGTTTCCCCTTTGGCTCGTTGATTTTATCCCACTTAAGAACCAAGTCCCCTACTTCAAATATTTTATCACCAGCCTTGTGTTTATCAAACCATTTTTTAACTATTTGTTGATGGGATGCAAACTTCCTTCTTGCTTGTTCTCCTTCTTCCTCAACCATGAGGAGGATATCAATTCTCTATTTCATATTGGATGAAGGTTGTCCTCTCGAGGACTGGGAAAGCTGCAAGGATGGGAGATATAGGTTGGTTGGAAAGATGGCTTATTTTCCGTACACCATAAAGTAAGGGGAATTCCCTAGGGCTTCCTTGGGGGTTACCCTATAATCCCATAAAGTGTTATGCAATGCATTGCACCCATTTCAATGATTTTCTACGAATGTCTTCTTAAGAATCCTTATTAGATTTTTGTTAGTAGACTCGGAAACACCATTTCCTGGTGGATAGTAGTTGGAAAAATATTACAATGTAATCCCTTTATCTAAAGAAAATTTAGTGAAAAGAGTAGAAGAAAAATATGAAGCATTGTCAAATACCAAGACTGAAGGCACCATGAACCTTGTCATGATGTGTTGTTCAAGAAATCGTAGTACTACCTTCTCATTGACTTGGGTAAAGGGAATGGATTTTGAGCATCATTTGAAGTAATCGGTAGTAATCAGGATATACTTGTGTTGTTTGGATGAGTTTTGCTTTATTTCTCCTATTATATCTATTCCCCATTGTTCAAATGGCCTAGTTGACATTTGTTGCAATGGAATAGTCATTTTCTCCTCCTTCCCAACACTCATATGACAGACCTTGCACCTTCTGACATATGTGTGAGTGTCCCTAAATAAATTTGGTCAATAATATTATGCCCTTAAAATATTATGGGTCGTCATCTCTCCTGCAAAATGTCCCCCCACAAGGCCGTTATGAAGTTCCTTCGACACTCTTTTAGCATCTTCCTTTTCAAGACATCTTAACAACATTCCATCATAATTTAAGCGAAAAAACATTGAATTGATAAGATGTTATTGTGCATATTTCATTATGAGTGCTCTTCTTTCTCTTGGTTTCAAGTATTCAGGGCAGGTACCATGATGGATGAAGTGAGATAGGTCGATATACCAGCAGTCTTGTGTGGGTGGGATATACAATACTTCACCACACCATAAATACAACTCATTGTCCCAACATGGATCCTCAGTTTCTATTAGTTCTTGGGATTCCATGGCCATTTTGCACAGTCCTTGACCCTTGATGATCCTTTCCAATTTAATTTCTAGGTCAAATTATTGGATGACAAACATCCAGTTGCCTCTTCTTTCCCCCATTTCCTGTTGTGTGAATAGTGACCTGATAGTTAGGTGGGGCAATATAACCTTAGTATGATTTTTTAGGATGTAAGGTGTGAAGTGTTTTACTTCCTCATAGACAACATGGGCTTGTTTGTCAATGGTTGGGTATTTAAGTTTCAATCCTTGTCGGTTGGTGCTCATGAATGAGACAGGGGCCTTGTTATTTCATCATCTTTTTTAGTAAGGATTGCAGCTAATGATTGATCTTAGGAGAAAGTATAGAGAAATAAGTCCTTACTGAAATCAGGGTTGTGTAGAATAGGGGATTGCGATATGGAAGTTGTAATTCTTTCAAAATCTTATTTTCCCTCATCAATCCTTTCAAATTCAATGTCTGTGTGTATCATTCTCTGCAATGGTTTTATCATTTCTACAAAATTAAGGGTGAACTTTCTTACAAAGTTAATCCTCCCAAAGAAATATTGCATAGCCTTCTTATTATGAGGGAGTGGCAGTTGTGAAATTGCTTTTATTCGTTCAAGGTCAATATGGATGCCATTCTTAGAGATTATATGACCCAAGAGTTTCCCTTCCTCCATTCTAGATATAGTCTTTTTCGGGTTCAAGGATATTCCATACTTTCTACATCTTTCAAAAATCTGAGTGAGATGGGAAATATGATCAGCCATGTCCTAGGAGTAAATTGTAACATCATCTTGGTATAAAACTACACATTTTTTAATTAATCCTCGAAATGCCACATCCATGTCTCTTTGGAAAGTAGTTCCCACGTTGATTATCCCAAATGGCATGTTTTTATAGGAGAATGTTCCTCATTTAGTTCGAAAGATTGTTTTCAATCTATCCTCTTTTGATACCAACACTTGGTTATATCCTCAGAATCCATCCAGAAGTGAGAAAATCTCTACTCTCGATACAGTATGCATAAGTTGCTCCATGGGGGGAATAGGTAGTTATCTTTTGTGGAGGCCCTATTTAAATTTTAGAAGTCTACACATAAGCAAATTTCCCTGGACTTTTTTTTAACATGTACCAGATTGGCTACCCATGCAAAGTGCCTTACTTGGAATATTATCTTTGCATCTAACAGTTTCTTGAGTTATTTCTACATCAAGGGTTCGAGATATGGGTGGAATTTTTGTAGCTTTTGTTTGAAGGGCTTGACCTTAGGTCTTAACGGGATAGTGCGTTGAATTATCCTAGTGTCATACGTCTTCAAATCCTAATAAGACCATGCGAACACATCCTGATACTCTTTGAACAATCTTAGGTATGCCTTCTTTTCCCCAGGTGACAATGATCTCTTGAGGTTGATGTTTTTGGGTTTATCATAAGTTCCTATATTTATGACTTCATAGGATGGACATGAACTGTTGGTTTTGATATTTTTTGGTTTTTTAAATTTCTCTCATAAGTCGAACAAGTTCTCAAGACTAACTACTCCTCGAAGCATAGTGTGGAGTTTAGGTTGGGTTGGGTTACTACCTTTTGTTGAGTTAGGGTCTTGATTATCATGTTATATCATAATATTTTGAAAAACCTCATCATCTATAGCTAAGTCTCTGAAATTTTCTTCATTATTCAAAAATGATATAATTTGTTCATCTCCTTCAAATACCCTCCAGTTAGCAATGTTATCTGGGACGGAATGTTTGTACAATAATTCTATGGAGAACCTCGTGGTTTCATAATCCTCTAAGGGAGACAATATTGAAGCAATTGTGGCCAATGTGTCGGCTAGTGTATTCGTAGATCGAGGTATGGCCATGATGTTGAATGCTTGGAAGTTTTCTATCATCCTGTGAACTTCCTACTGATAATTCCTCAAATGGGGAGAATTACAATGGATATTTTTTTTTACCTATCTGACAATGATTTTTGAATCACCGAAGACAATCAGTTCCTTGATGTTCAAATCAATATCTTTCTCAATTCCTTGGACTAATGCCTTGTATTTGGCGGTGTTGTTTGTGCATTCAAATTCCAATCTACAGGACAAAAAACTATGTTTTCTTATTGGATCAACGAAAATACATCCTGCACGAGCCCCTTCTTGAGACTTTGATCCATCAAAAAGGCAAGTCCAGATTTCAAAGATAATTTTTGGTACCTGTTATAGCAAGATTTTCCTCATCATTGCTCTCTTGCACAGACAACCTTTTTCCATTTCCCTATGCAGGCTTATCATCCCTTTTTGTTGAATCCGGAGATAAAAATATACATGTTTCCACATATATGCGCCCTAACAGCTATACAACAAGCATATATGCAGGATTCTCCACTACAGCCCGTGTACATTGGGATTTGTGCCAGAAAATACAAAAATGGAGTCGGGTTTCCATGTCACGACAAGAGATCTTTGATCCTTGGCCTTCCATATACTGGAAATGTTCCGACTCAGCCCTTCAGTTTCATTTTGAAGGCTATAAGAGAACAATTATGAGCTATGGAAAAGAGGAGAAAGAATTCAACTTTGAGAGCAAAGTTACTCTGGAGAAATTACTTCATATTGAGTCTGCATCCCTTTGTCCCTCAAGTCTGAACACAGTGTTTAGCCCCCAAGATCTTTCCCTATTGTTGAGATAACCTCATTGTATCTCTTCTTAGAGCTTGCCTTTGATGGAGGAGTGAAGTGTTGGAAGCCCAGTTGGAAGGAACTTGGTTTCTTGGTTTCGAATCGTGCCGACATGGAATTCTGTAATGTTGTCACTTATGTTGATCAATTATTAATAGAAATACTCCTTTCTCGTCCTATTGGTATCGTGCAAATATATGATTACTATCCATGTGCATGTTTGTAATGTTTATTAATGGATTATTCTATATGATGTGCTAACCCCTTTATATTATCACTATATGCTTGCTCTGCTTGTTTGTTAAGAACTTCTTGCAGGTATAAAGTTTTGGGTCGAAGTGCTCAATGGTAGAACATCATCGAACATTGGACCAAGGTAGGCCTCTATCTTATCTCGCACATTAGTTTATATAGCATATGATGGAATTGAGTTTATTTCTACATTCATACCTATTTGTTGTGGTTTACCCTTGGCCATAGAGATTTTTCCCCTTGTAACAGTACCATTTTGTCCCAATCTACCTTTGCAATTTGGTTTTCATTCTATTCAGATTGGCCATGAAAACTCTACTCAGGTTTTTTGTATCGCTCAATTAGTTCAGGGTTTTCATGAAGTAATAACTCTGATTTCTAGGAGAATAGTACTTTGGACATGCAGGGTGAGAAATTACCAAAGTCAAAATCACACGAGTAATTCCCTAAAACTGGGAATTCATTAGATGAAGGATCGTTAGGAGACTCCAAGTCTGTAACAGTATGCTTCAAATATTTTTCTTGATTGATCCTGATCATGTTGGGATTTCCTTTTAATGGTAGCCATAAGTGGGACCAATCTGTGCTGAAATATCCATGCAATTTTTCAGACTAGTCCCTGCTCAACAACATCCCATAGGTCTCCAGAATGTCTACAATTATGATATCTATGACATGATGAATTTTTGGGTTCAAGGCAATCTAAATCATAACATCCTTTAATTCCCCAATAAATTTTACCGCAGTTATATCTAGTTGAATAATATGCGTGTCTCTTTTAGTAGGGGTATCATTTAGTTTCTTGCATACTGACAGAGGCATAACATTTGGGGAATCATAAGAGTCAACCAAACAATTTTTCAAGTTCTTGTTATAGATTTCAAAATTTAACAAGAAAGGTGGGACAGATGATCGAGGATTCTTATCATTCATCATTGCATTCACATCAAGTTTCCGGATTTCCCCAAAGATTCCTTTACACTCACTAGAATTTGGGCTCAGGTTTAACATGATTTTTCCATCCTCATCCAAGGCTTGTAACAGTAAATCTTTTTTTTAAGGAATTATACACAAGTCCATCACCGAAATGTTAGCTTTTAACTTCTTTGGGTCTTCTACCACATTATAGTGTAGTTTTTTTGTTTCGTGAGATTGGAACTTTGGGCCATAATTCAGTGGTGGAGTTTGTTGAGCTAAAGAAGAGGGATTTGCGGGTCTCTTAGGAGCTTGTGCAATGACAAGCTGATTTTGAACGACGGGTGACTTTCTCCTAGTTTGGACTGCCATAATTTCTAGGAATTCCTTTTCTTATGTAAGAATGTCAAAAGATGAGGTATGATTGACATCCCACATAACCATAGTTGTTTTCTCAAGTGGTTCACTCACCTCATTTTTTGCAATATTTGAAGTATGATCATTGGATTGTTTGGTTAGGGCACAACCATCCAAGAAACAATTTTCCAATAGGTTCATGGTGTTTACCCATTGAAAAAAATCCATTTTTGAATGATGTTCTTGATGATAGTTACAGTATGAATCTGAGGCCACCTCTCCCAAGTCAATGTTCAAGTTAGCATGAGGGGTTTCTATGGCCTTAAACGGTAGATTATTTCTAAAGAAAGGTTTGTAATGCATAGGTTTTGATGTGCTTTCTCGTGCATTCCTCTTAATGTATATCATTTCATTGGAAAAATTATTAATAATCCTTTGTAATCTCTCCATATTTGTAGTGTCCTTTTGAATATTTTGTTCAATTTGTTTATCGGGAGGTTGTGTCAACAAAATTCCTCTTCTAGGTGTCTGTGGTGTTTCTTTCTTTGATAAATAAATATAGCCATCTTTACAGCCTCTCATTTGAAATTCAATAATGTTGGCCTCCTCAAAATTCTCGATGAGAGTGGGTTTAGTGACCCTCTTAATGAACATGGAGATAGAGGTTGGTAAATCATTAGCATATACCTCAATCTGCAATTCTTGTGCAGGTTTTCCAATCGTTTGGAAATTTTTGAGGATAGTGGTGAATAGTTGATTAAATTATTTGACTCTCTCCTTAGGGCCCATGGTGGTGATGAAACGTTGGGCCATTAGGGCCCCAATAGTTGTTTCTTCGGTGAATTTATCTGGAAAGTTTTTCTAAAAGTTCATCCAATTGTTAATAGATTCAACCGAGAGTTGAAATACCGCGTTGAATTCGAGTTCTTGAAGGTATAAGGGAAAATTATGCATACTACGTCTTCATGTTGAACGTTCATTAATATTATCACCAATATGAACTTCTTGATATGATCCTTGCGAAACTCAAAGTCTTGTGATCAAATTTTGGAAAAAGTTTCTCTGGGTGCCTAGAAAAATGATACAATCACCCTGGTAAGGCTAGGGCCTCCCTAGCTAACCACGGTTTATTATTTTTAGGTTGATCATTAACCTCTGGAATTTCTGTTGGAAGATTGGTTGTTGTCATTGATGTCAACCCTAGTCATGGGTTTTGGACTGCAAAATTGATGAAGGTATTTGGACATGAAGGAAAATGCACATGTAGATACAACACCCATGGATGTATAGTATACATCATGTTGTTTTTGGTGGTATGTGGCACATCACGTGGATCCTCATGGTTGAGGAGAAATGAATTTTTGAAGATGACAAAGTGAATTGAAGAAGGAAGTACATGTAGCTCCTGAAGATAATTAAAGAAAAGAATTACAAAATAAGAAAGTGTCAGGTTGGCCCTAATGTTAAAAGAAAGTGACATAAATGGTATAAATAAACATCATTATACATTCATTTGATATAATTTGAATTTCAGAGGAAATAAAAAGTAAGGAAGGTTGGATTTCAAGGGAGGATGAAGTCTTTTGGTGATGTGTTCTAAGGTATGTTATTTTCAGGTCATCTTACCATTTTTTCTATAACTTTTTTTCTAGAATGATTCAGATGGTGAAATCTATATGGTATTGAGAAGACATATCAAGGTACCTCTGGTAAAAATTTCATCTCTTTATTCGCTATAATTATGGATATACACTATGTGGAAGATAAGGTTTGTGACCAGTCCTGAAGCTAGTCATTAAACAAGTGTTCCGGGTAAAATAGTCATAACTTATTCATAAAAAATCCAAATGAAGTGGGACCACTTCCATTGGAAATATTACAGACTTAAGTTTCTTGTGTGTGAGTTTTAGAATAGGATGTTAAATATTGAGTGTGGGGCATGTTGTACAAGTTGGGTCTTCTAAATAGACCATAATTGAATAAAGTCTACCATTCTTTCTATAACCTCTTTTTGGGGAGGATTCAAGGAGTGAAAATTGGAGGAGTTTCAGAGAAAATACATTGGTAATATTATCTAAGGATGTATTACTCAAGGAATAATTTGAAAGTGAAGAAGTCTCGAGGAAGCATATCGAGGTAATATTATCTAAAGGATCATATTACTCCAAGAATTGAAGAATTTCAGAAATTGAAGAAGTCTCAGGAAGCATTATCAGGTTCTATGTGATGATTTGTTGATGGTGATGATTTAATGTAAAGGTTTATTATCTCTCATATATTATTTGGTGGAAGGAAGGGGCAAGGATGGAGAGTTCAAATCTCTCTTGATATTGGAGGATTGTACCTTCCTCTTGGAGGTTTATCCCTCCCTCTACATTTGGAAGTTGTAGCTACCTTTGGTAGTCATTACTTCCCTTGAACAAAAACTATCGATTATTTCTCATATATTGTGCATGGTGTATTGTGGTGTATTGGTGTAACTCTTATACCATTGTTCATTACTCATTGGATATAATTGAATGGTTTAAGTATAAGTTGAAAAAGGTTTTTAAATTGTACTTGATACCGATTCACCCCCCTCTCAGTATCAACAATTGGTATCAAAGTGGGTTACCTTTAGTACAGTTTAACCACTGGAAGGAAGATCCTATGCAGAAATGGAAGGCAACATTCCAAATGGGATTCCACCATTTGATGGAAGCAATTTTGAATACTGGAAAAATAGAATGGAAACTTACTTGAAATCTCTTGGGGAATA